>JAWNNH010000651.1:0-132533 GCA_035043045.1 Hirtodrosophila alboralis | reverse complement strand
TAAAGTGTGTGCGATGACGTCACAGCTACATTATTTCTTTATTTTGCAAAAAAAATATTTATTAGAAGTGCTGCAGAGATTCCAATAAAAATGTTAGTATTTTGGTAATAAATAATAAATTTTTAAAATTTTTAAGGATAGTTCAACATTGCGATCTTACTATAAACCAAATTTCAAGCAATTCTTTTAGTTTTTGAAAATCGCCGAGGAAGGCACACTACGCCATGAGGGCTTTTTAAACATTTCTTTTATTAGTTTATTTATTTTTGAAATTAATGACAATAAAGTCTTTATTTTAATACTTTAAAAAACGCTATTATTTAGATGGTTAACTTACTATACTAGTACCTAATGGGAGTTCACGAATCAAACAACTGAAAATTTTATGTTATTAAAATCTTTATAAAATTCTTTCATTTTTTTAAACACCATCTTTGAATTTTGAGAATCGCGGAGGAAGGTGCACATTATGCCAAGATTTGTAAGCTATTTTTTAATAAAAAAATTTTTTTTATTTTTCTTAAGCACTTTAAAACACGTTTAATTATTGTATATTTCACAAAAGTAATATTCAAGCATTGGGAATGCATTTTCAATATTATTTCAATGTGTTTAGCAGAGCCGTCTTAAGGTTTCCGCGGGGCCTCTGGCTAATCTCACAATCGAGTCTTCAGCTTCTTTAAGAACTAAAATTTTTTAATACGTAGGGTCGTACCACTCGAGGTCCCGGGGGGCCCTGGCAAATGCCCAGTGTGCAATACCCTTAAAACGGAACTGATATTTAGCTACGCAATAGTGCATTAAGTCGTCAACAAGTTAATAAATATGACGTCACTGCTACACATTGTTTATGTGCGCAAAGAATGCCTAGCGGCAGTACTCGAAGCTACGCAACCTTTTAAATTTCTCGGCTCTATTCCCTCCTAGCTCCAACGATCGCTCTGACGTCACGTCAGAGAGCACCAATTAATAAAACTGCAATTGCAGCGCTTCCTCTTTAAATTCCTTGCTCCTTGCATTGTGGTCCTTACCTGTCCCCATAGTTCAGCTGTTGTGCTATCATAGGGCACATCCGCCAGCTCCTCGTAATCGCCCAATATCTGTTGCAACTCCTGAGCGGTTGCCGCCAACATTGCATTATGCTCGGCGCGTTCAAAATCATTTTGTATGCGTGCAGTTGTTTTTTTCCTAGCAAGTTTTTGACGCTTTGGTTGGCGTTGCTGCAGGCCCGCCAAATTGCGCGCCTCTCTGATGGCTTTTTTGCGCAAATTAGTTGGCAAACGCCTAAGTTGCTTGTCATTTGGTGCAGCTTTACGTTGTGAGCGAAATGAGTCCATTTCAGAGCAGTTTAATTCACTTTTAATAACACAATTTATGCGTATTTAATGCAATTTACAAGACACAACAGCGTTTGACCATTCACAGTTTGCGCGCACACATACACACAGCTGTTCTTAAATTTAGGGTGACCAAACGCAAATAATTTTAAATGCTCGCGCTCGTTTGGCGGCAAACGCTGCTCAAATTTGCGTCTTAAATTATTTTAAAATTTTCCTTTTCAATACTTGTGCATTTTTATTTTTATTTTAAGGCAGTTAAATTTTTGTTAGTTATGTTGTAGACGAAATATAAATAGAGCCGCGCTTTTGGCATGCTCATAAAAAAAAATGTAATAAAAAAAAGTTAACTTTAGTCTGTTCTGAATCTAATTATTAAGCAACCTTAAATCTATTCTGTCATCCAGAATATACTGACAGAATACCCTGTAAAATAATAAGTTAAATAATGTAGCAGGCTTTATACATAACACACATTTTAATACATTTTAGTTATTCACATTTCGGACTACATTTTCAAAATTCCAAAAATAGATTTTACATAGTTCCATAGTTCATCATGTCCAAGGGAACGGGACCGTTATCAAAAATATATAATAGTGTCATCAAATCTGTGGATGTATTTGTGCCACAATTTGCACGGCCACTTTGGGAGGCTCCAGCAGGTGATTAAAAAAAATATAATATTTTAATAAGAAATTATTAATTTGAGTTTCCTTTTTATTTTTTTTTGTTAATATTTAGGTCCAAAAACTGTGTTCTTTTGGGCGCCTTTGGGCAAATGGGTGAGTATACATATTATTATATATTATATACGCTTTATTTGAAATATTTCCAAAAATTCTAGACTCTGGTACTTGCCGGTCTGGGCGATCTATTGAATCGACCGCCCCAAAACGTATCCCTCAATCAGTCTGGCGCCTTGGCAACAACTGGCCTTATCTGGTCCAGATGGTCCACAGTTATTATACCCAAGAATTATAGCCTTTTAGCGGTTAATTTTGTTGTTTTCCTAACCCAGGGCTGGTTGTGTGTCAAGCATTTAAGATGGAAAAGTTCAAATGCTAAGAATGCAGTATATAGTCATCCCTATTATCCCTATCGATCGGATGATGGCTGGTAAATAGTCGAAATAAACCAAACTAGATCTTACAAATAAATAATAATATTAAAATAAACTAAAACAACCATTAAATAAAACAATTCTTTTTTTTTGTGCTGTGCCGCTCGGAAGCTTTACAATTTTTATTCTTTTTCTTACGCATTTTGCAATCATCTTTTTGTTCCATTTTTTAATAAGTATAATTTTTATATATATTCATAATTTAATGCCCACAGTTTTGCTGTTGTTCGTTTTTTTGTGGGCCTGGGCTTTGGGCATGTGTCTTACAAAATAGACTTAAAAACTGAACTAAATAGAATTGTAAAATTTTGATTTTATATACAAAAATTATTATCAACATTGCGAGCATTTTGGGCATCGCAATTCTGGATTTTTCCGTAATGTTCTGCGCACTGCGAGGCGCTCGCTTCTGATTGGTTCAAAACAGCGGCGCATTTCGTCCTGCAAGGGCGTAGGGTTGGGGGTAATTTATTTTTTTTATTTTTTTTTGGAGAGCGGCCAATGCGCGCTGCCTGCAAAAGGAGGACATCGTTCGTGCAATTGTCTTAGGGCCAAAACGTTTGGAAGTCTGTCTAAAAGAAAAACGAGCAGCACAATGCAGTTGGCAAACACACACACACAAATACAGACACACACACACACACACACACATACACAGCTCTGCAAATAGTTTTTGCTGTGCCAACAGGCGTATGCGTGATTTATTTAACAACGTTTCTCATGCGCGTGTGAGCACAGCAATCAAATGCCAAGTGTGTGTGTTGTGTGTGTGTGTATATTGTGTGTATATATGTGCTTCTATATCTTGTACATTTGCCAAGTGCATTAGGCCAACTTCGTTTTGCCGACTTGAAGTTTCAGCCGCTGCGCTGTCATTGGTTGGTCAAGCCGAGGACGAGCTGCAGCGTTTGTGGCCTCCAATTGGCCAACGAGGCTCCTTTAGCGCATTGCTGCAAAGAAAGAAAGAGAAAGAGTGAAATAAATAAGTGTGAGAGATAGAGACAGGCATAGTTTGCAGTTCGTTTCCTTGCCAAAAAATATATATGTATATATAAATATATTTACACAAATTGCTTTAGTCCTTGCCAAGGCAAATTGTAATAGTAAAAAGTAACAAATTTTATTTAGACAATTAAATAAATGGATATTTAATTTTAATGCATTTTATTGCAGTTCTCAATTGGCCCAAATATTTCTAAGTATATGAAAATATTTATATCTCCAAATAACTTAATAAAAACTGAACAGCATTTAAGCAGAATATCATTTTGATCAGGGTCTGAGCTCTAGATTGAATTATCACATTACATACTATATTATATATTATATATATATATTAAATTTAAATTATATATATTTTTTAAATGACATTTTGTCTATTTTGTTATTATTTTTTCTTGTTACCAAAATTAATAGATTTATTAAGAAGGTATTTCTGTTATTGAAAATTTGTCGGTCTACGTAAGTTCTTTATTTTCATTTTAGTTTTTTTTATTAGAATTATTACTTTATTTTTATTTTAGAATACTTATATATATATATTTTAATAAAATTATGAAAAATTTTAACTTGGTTCATATTCTTAAAAATATTTCGTTAATTTTGTACTACAATTTTGTTTTAATTTTGTTTGTAGTTAATGTAAGAAAATTTCGGTTTATTATTGAAAACATAATGTGCACTTTATTTAAAAATAAAATAATTTTTTTTTAAAATAAAAAATTACATTGATGGAATGATATATACTAGCTGCAAAACAGTTTAGGAATTACAGACGAACAAGTTTGATAAAAACTGGGCCTCAAAGTATGCAACAATTTACATATAGATTAAATTACATTTATCTTAAATTCTTTTGTAACAATTAATTAGGCATTTTAAAAAAAAAAAAACAATGTCAAATATTTAATTTCCATAAATAAACTTAATGTTTTTATATTTCTAATAGTTCTAAATATAGTTTCTTTATAGTTCTAACGCTTGAACACAAATAAAATAAGCCCAATATTTTGATAAAAAATTAAAGAAAAAATTTTTAAGATACGAAATAATTTTAAATAAAGTTAAATTGTTTATAATTTTATACAAAAGATTTCAGATTTATTTTTATAACAATAAGTGTGCAATTAATAGGTAAAATAAATTATTTATGCCTTTAGTTTTGTAAATTATATTTCCAAATGTAATGTCATTAAAATTTTAGATTTTTGGTTTCTATAATATTAAGTTTTTAATACAATATAATACATACAGTTCTTTAAAAATGTTAAAATAATGGATAAAATAAAATTCCTAGAATAATTTAAGTGCTTCTGCATAAGAAACTGAATATGATTTATTGATTTTAATAGTTCTAATAATTTTCAATAATTTCTCTTAAAGAAACATTGTTGCATTTTATATAGTACGTCATGGTTTTTGGACTTCCCAGCCCACAACTGACGGGTTAGGAGGAGGCTTCTTGAGGCGGTGGGGAATCTTTTGTGGAACAACACGCAATGCTGGGAAGTGGGCGCTTGCCAAGATGATAGCTTGCCAAAATCTCTCAATAAAGAGAATTCTTCTTACGCTCTCTCACTTCCAAAAGAAACACAGAATCTCTCAATGGCAATGAACTTTCTTTTATTTTATTCTTCGCTCTCAAGTTTTGTTTATTGCGTAATGCGCATTGAGGAATCTTGGCAACCGTACTGGGATTTCCCCAAAAAGCACACACACACACACACACACGCACACACACACACGCACATACATAGCTGTAATTAAAGCGCCACCTGCCGCGTTGACGCGTAAACAAATTTTCGACTGCATAATTTATGATCATGGAGTTTTGCCAATAAGTTTTTCTGGACGAGAGCAGACAAACTGTCTGCCATAATATTCAGAGAGGGGGTAGGGTATTGCCTCACCGTTCCCCTCCCCCTTTAATGACTTTATCTTCAAACTGTTAGTTAGCTGAGGTCAGGGCCCGATGACGTCAGTTGGCCCACAAAATAATTTGCTATTGAACAGCTGCCAATTGTGGCCACAAGTTAAATTTATTCATTCCAGACAATTCTACATCTATCTCAACCTACACCCTGAATATAAGAACTCGTTCTTATAGAGCCCGCACGTGTTAATTATGATTATTATGTGATTTATTGAGCCAACAAATTGCCTTTAATTGCCAATTGAGCAGCTGCTCAGCTTGTTGAGCATATTATTTATGTCTTTTAGCCAGGATACTTTGTAGAGTTTAGTTGTATAATCTGGTAGATATATAAGTACTCTCTGCCTTTTCATCTTTCATCTTTGCAGTCTGTGTGTGAAAATGTTGTTGCTAAATATATAACAAAATAGCACATGTCAAATGTGACAGGAGAAATTCTCAACGGGTTCTTATGCAAGGCACTAGGAAAAGTCTGTACACATTGTATTATATGTGTGTCAGAAAATTCATTAAAGCTATATCTATATATAAAAGTAGTTGTAAGTGACAACAGAACCATTAAAAACTTGCTGCTATATTTGTAATATATGTTTATTTGATTGGTACTTAAGCAAGAAATAAGTTTTTACACAAAAAACATATTTCCGAATAGAGCAAAAAGAATATACTTTTCAAAATATAGAATTTAAGTAAAGCTTTCAATTAAAATGAGCTTTATCGTTAATTAAAAGTAGCTTTAAGAAGCTTTTTCTTAGATGTTTACTGTCTACACATGCTTTTAAAGCTGTTCATTATTATATAAAAAAAGCTTTTACTCAACTTTAAATTATAGCTTTTATGCGCTTTCAAAGCTGTTTATTATTTATTGTTAATATACTTATGAAATTACAGTTATATTGATAATTAAAATAAATAAATATCATGCATTTAGAATTTTTTAATATAATAAACATTTCGAAAAATTCCTCTGTTGTTTTTAGTTAATTAAATAAATATTATTTTAAGCTCTTAATAAATTATAATTTTGCATTTTCTTTGCCAAAGTATTAACTAAATATTTATGCCAATATTTTATTAATTTATTAAAATCAAAATACCGAAATATTGTTAAGGAAAATATTAACTAAATATTTATGCTAATATTATATTTACTTATTAATATGAAAATACATAATATAGGTAGTTAAAATAATTAAATATCATGCATTTAGAATTTATCCATGTGATAAAAATTTCAAAAAATTTCTCTGTTTTTTTTTAGTTAATTAAATATATATTATTTTAACCTTTTAATAATTTATAATTTTGCATTTTCTTTGCCAAAGTATTAACTAAATATGTATGTGATTATTATATTTATTTATTTAAATGAAAATACAAAAATATTGGTAATAAAAGTAATGAAATATCATGTATAAAGAATTTTTTAATATAAAAAAAATTTCAAAAAATCTATCTGTTATTTTTAATTAATTAAATAAATATTATTTTAACCTTATAATAAATTAAAATTTAGCATTTTCCCTGCCAAAATATAAACATATAACATATTTATGCCAATATTTTATACATTTATTTAAATAAATATAATTATTTAACATGTTTCAAAAATTTTAAAATATGATAAAAATTTCAAAAAATTTTCTCTGTTGTTTTAAGTAAAATAAATATTATTTTAACCTTTTACAAAATTATAATTTTGAATTTTGTTTGCCAAAATATAAACATAAACATATTCATGCAAATAATATATATATTTATTTTTAATTTTTTTTTTTTTTTTGTATAAAAATTCTTTGTTTAAAAATTTTAACTTTTGTATAATTTACGCTCGGTTATAAATTTTCTATATATACTTATTTTAGTTGATCTTTGACAATCTTTATTTTTGTTTTATATTATATTTAATAAATATTTTTTTTTCTAAAGTAATTAATTCTACACACAAAAATGCGATCATAAAAAGCCAAAACATTTAAAATGCCAAATATTTGGCTTTTGTCTAACATTTAATATTATCAAAAATGTAAATCTCTGGCAATATTAATTAATGAATAATTCTAGACATTTTAGCATATATGTTTTTATATCTATCTGGTATATATACTATATAGTATACATGTGGCATGCTTTGGGTATTTGTACTCTATTATATAGAACGTTTCACGGACAACGCAAATTGTACTAAAGTCTTTGACGTTTTAAACAAATTTTCGTTTTTGTATATTTTTCTATTCTTTTTATTTTTTTTGTTCATTGCTGTTTTTGTGCAATAGACAAAATTGCTTTTATTTATTTTGCTCGGCAGCTAAAAGCGACTTTTTGGCTTTTTGTTTTTCCCAATTTTATTTTTTTTTTTTGTTGATTTTTCGATTTTTTCCTCGTTTATATTGTAGACTTTTCATTTTACCTTGCTATTTTCGGACACACTTGAAGCGGTACCGAAGATCGACACAGAAAAAAAAAAAATAAAATTGCGCAGAACTGTCGCCAGAAGGCCCTTATATACCACACAAGTATATGGTATATATGCTCAATACATTTTAAAAAGCAAAATATATATATATATAAATAGTATTTGGACTGCTTCTGATCTTATATACACTGAAGACCGAGGCGATGACGCGCAATTGACGCGACCAAAGACGCGTTGAAAACGCGCGACGTCGCGTCTATTTTTGTGGCAATATATAGAAAGATACAGATACAGATACAGATAAAGCTACAGATACAGCTACAATTAAAAAGATATAGATACATTTACACAGCTACACAGATTGCACAGTTAGGCGTCTGTTTGTATATTTTCGCTTAATCTATTTCAGTTTGTTTCATTTTGTTAGCTATTTTTTTGATTTTTTTGTCTTTCAGTTTTTGTCTATAGGGCGGCGGCACAAATTGTAATTAGTGCTAGTTTTTCTAGTTTTAATTAGAATTCTTTCAATTTGCACATACATTTATACCTTGAAGATTTCGCTGTGATCTACGTTGCAGTTAAATAGAATTTCTAGCCAAAATCCTACCGAGAGTTGTTCATTAAATAATGAACAACTTTTGAGTGTGTTAATATATTTAACAGCTATATAGGTTCTTTATAAATGGCATCATCATCATTAAACTATTAAGAACTTGTTTATTATTTATTTAAAATATTTATGTTATTTTTCAATTTCTAAATCAGACACAGATGAATCAGTTAGCTAGCAAAAACGTTGGGGAATTAAAAAAAATATATATATATATATATTTTAGTTTAGAGAAAATCGATTTGCAGTTGTCAAAGGCAAGATTGTGGGCTGTCAAATATAATATATATTATCTGTATAACAAAGTATTGTAATTTTAAAAAAACACATTAATTTTATATTATAGAGGGAAAGGGTAATATAAGATAGGCATGATATAAATATTTACTACATACTTAATTAAAAAAAAACAAAAGTGTTTTTACACTTGGGAAAAATAATGTTGCCATAAGAATTGTATAAAAATCAAATATATCAGATAAAAAAAATAGTCATTATTTAATTAATTAATTATATGAAAACTCTTCTTCTATTTGAAGACAATGTGTTCATATGCTAAAAATGTTTGTGGCATCTTTACAAACCATAAAACTATTAATAAGAATTTATTTATTAATGTACAACAATTTACCATATTAAATAGACAAAACAATGTTCTAATATATAACTAATTATAATTTACCAAGGCTGGGAACAGAACCCGGAAACTTTTGTTCAAGTTAAGACCGAGAATGTCAAAAAAATCACAAATTAAATTTTGTCTGAAAATTTCAACAAAATTGCTCAAAATCAACAATAAAATGATATTGCCTTTGGGAATGTAATTTTTCACAGTGTTACATCAAATTTTCTATAGAATATCACAAAATTAATACACAAAAACATTATTGCGTTAATGTCAGCGAATAAAAATGTGTTTTGAATTAAAAACAAAATTTTCAACACAAAAAAAGTCTCTTATATTTTAAGCAATTGATTGAAGATTTTTTTGAATATTTAATTGTAGCAACTTTTTATTATTTATGCAATTTTCAGTTCTAGTTAACAAACAAAAATAGGGGTAAAAGTAATTTTCGAGGGGTTGGACGGCAAACTTTCACCGACGACAACGCGTCAAGAACTGAAACATGGCTGAATGTCAATCAAAAAAATAACATATAAACAAAATAGAAATTCAAAACAAATTGGCAAACAAAACTTGAATATTAACTGCTGCCAAAACGGCTGGCAACATTTGCAAGCCAAAAAAAAAAAAAAAAACAAAAAAAATTGGCCAATAAATTTTACAAATCGTTGGCCAACGGATTCTCTTGGTCAAGGTCGCAGCCAATCAAAACGTCATTACATTATAAATATATATATAAATATATATATATTTGTATATAGAGAAATACTTATAATCATAATCATGATAATTGGAAACCTGTTGCCAGAGCCAAGTGCTTTTTGGCCAATAAACAATCAGGCACAACAACAAATGATGACGTTGTCAAACTGGGCAAATCGTCAAAAGAAAAAAAACGTATAAGAATATTGCAAATGGAAGCTATAGACTGGGGTATACTCTGTTTCCAGAGTTTCTTTTTTTTTTGCATAATAGTGGAGGAGTGGAATACATTTTTTGATTTAATATTGAAAGAATGTAATTAGTAGTTCCTCTATTAAATTTATTAAAATTATATTGAATTTTTGGGAAGCAGAGTATAAGCGTACCAAGCATTTTTTGTGATAAAATTTTTGAAAAAGATCATCACAAGTTTTCTATATAAAATATACTAATATAGGGATATATAAAAAATAAAGCATTTTCAATTTCTCTGAGTCTTTAAATAGTTTGTGTATTTTTCAATTTTATTTTTCAGTTTTCGAAAGCTTGTAAAGACCATTTGATTCTTTTAAATTAATGTTTGATTAATTTATAACTCTTTGAATTAAAATAAAAAAATCTTAAAAATGAATTTTTAATTTAGTTTTGAAATTCAGTAGAGCTAACAATTTAAATTACAAATGTCTTAATAGGAATCGCATATGGAATATTATTATTTAGTTCCTATTTGTAGCGTTGTGTAGAGCATTTTTTTTATAGCTTGATTAACTCTATTTCCCCAGGACTATCAAAGAATTTAAAAAATTAAAATTGGTTGACTTTAAGCTATAAGAATGTGGAAGATAAATTTATAATAATAAATTCTTTTGCTGAATTTTGGGTAGAAAATGGACATTGTAAAAAAATCATTTATATTTAACTGAGAATGTTATATTTCCGAATTTCTGGGCTTTTTTTTTAAGTATAATTTCAGAGCATCTATGATTTTATTGAATTAATAAAAGATGACAAGCATACAAATACAAATACAAGCATATAAATACGACTATATGGATATTTTATTTATACTAACTCTCTAGCTCTCTATATACTCCCTTTAGCTTTGCAAAACAGAGTATTAAAAATTGTATTGTGAGTGTGTGCGTCAGCAATTAAAATCATAATGAGAGTGCCAAGTGGCGCCTCCCCGGCTTCTTAGTGGCCAGCAGCCAACTTGCCACGAGTCCGCTCGCACATTCCACACACACACACACACACTCACACACGCACACACAGGATGCGTTGCCAAGTTGGCAGCTTAACAACGCAGCTGCGTCTATATTATTGTTGTTGTCTTCCAGTTGTTGTCGTGTGCCAATGTGTGCCAACAAAAAAATAAAAAAAATAAAATCAAAATTCAGGAAGTCGAATATCTTGGAGCTGTACCAAGAAATAACGCTGCAGCAGACTTGTAGGCGCTACAAAATGCAGACATGCGGCAGACCAAAATGCGACACTCACAGGGCGTATACGTCATGCGGACTACAAAGCAAATTAAGTATACGCCAACAAAGCATCTATAGCTCATGCATAACAAATAAATAAGGTTCAGGCCATCATTATACCAGTGAAAAAATAAAAATTGTTGTTAGTTAACTTTTGCCTTTTGGTCATCAAAGGTTTTCGCCGCGTCGCACTAATAAGTTTTTACCCAAGAAAATGAAAAATCGTTTGTGCATTTTTATAAGTGCAAAAATATGCAAATCGTGTAAATCATTACTGACTGGACAACGGCAACGGCAAAGGCAGACAAAGTTTTTTTAGAAGCGCCGCATTAAAAAATATTTTGCTTTGCAGTTTCAGTTTTGAAGGCGGCAGGCATCATCATTATCATCCTAGGAGAACGAAATAATAATTTTTCGGCGATTTATTTGTTTGTTTGTTTTATTTGCCATGTCTACGCCATAAAAATTATGGCGACTGACTTTTGGGCGACCCAAAGCATAATTTAAACAGACAATGCAAAAGGCATTTGAGCCCTCAGAGTAGGCGACAAATGCAATTGAATGTTATTCAATATAAATGTAAGTTGGAAAGTTTTAAGCAACTTGTAATTAAATCATCTATATTATAATGAAAAAGTTTGCAGTTAACATTGGCTGAGTCCTTAAATAAAGTATATTTTTTTAAATAAATAAGCCTGGTAGTTCAGAAAAGGCTTCACCTGAATTCAATAAGTTTTTTTTGAAATCGAAATATGTCTTAAAAGTCAAATAAATGATGTTATATATTTTAATGGCAGCTACAACTTCAACTAGAAATTTTTGGAATTTCATTTGAAAATTGTTCTTAATGCGTCCGTCTCGAATTATTATAAATCTATCAATTTCATATCGGTTTGAAAACAAAACAATAAATAACCATTTGCAATTTTGGTATTCAGTTTTGATGCTTTGAGAATAATTTCCAAATTTTTTGTTTAGTTTTGAAGTGCTAAGGATATTTGGCATTTGGGTTAGTTGCATTGTCAATAAAATAAATATTGATTTTGATTGCTGAAAACAAAAGAGCAAATATTTCAGCAGACTACAAAGGTAATCCCGTGGCTACAATGAAATCCTTGCGAGTCTCGAACAAATAACTATCTATGCAATAACGTAGCTCAGTTGTTGAAGATTGTCCAGAAGAAATGGGGCTAATTTCATACATACATTTAGAATTCCCATAGATCGACAAGTTGAAAAATAATTCCAGAAATAATTCAAGAAGTGCCGTGAATTGATTTTTACCTTCTGGATAATTCGATAAGCTTGCAATAATTGATATATAATAATATAATAAATTAAAATAAAATATTGTATTAAAAAAATACATGCTTAAAGATATCTATTTGAAAACTACTTCAATAGATAAAATTCTTTTAAAATAAATAAATTTTTTGCGCCTAGATTTTAAATTTTGGCGCTCACTAGTTATCCTTGTCATGGTGAATGGCAGTTGATATCGTTGCTTAGCTACTGTTGTATGTGATATCGACAACCCACCACTGTACAAACCGATCGCGATGTTATCGACCTACCGCCACTTTATGCACAGACACATTCTATCGTTTTATCGTAATACTACTATTATTCGCTTAAAGAGCCAATAAAATAGATAGTCCTCAAAAACTGTATCCTTAACCCTTGCATTCGTATCTGTTCTCTGCGCTTTGCTTTATTTATATATATTTATTTCTTGTGTTTTTATTTTCTATGCTTTATTTACAACTATTTGTCACTTTGCATGTTCTTTGAGTCACACAAATATTTTCGGGGCGATTCAATTAGTTTTAATTGCTCGTCTCGCGCGCGTTGCCTTCGATTTATTTTAAAATGTGTACGAAGAGCGGAACGGGGGGATGTGGGGGAGGTGAGAAGGCCATCAATAAAATCAATGCGGGCCATAAATCTTTGGGCCGTTCATTGAAACGTGCTCAAATGCAAACGGAGCGCAATCGTATTTTGGCTAGAAATCTCTTGGGTGTGAATGATGATAAGGACACACTGGCCAAAAAGGAAGTGCAAACTCTGACCAAGGACTCTTTTGTTTGTTTGTTTGTTTTTTTTTATTTTATTTGTTTGCTTGAGACTGCATGGAAACATATGCAGGCAGTCAAGAGGAAAGGACACAATGCGCTTTGCTGCCAATTTCCGGAGGCGAGAAAGAGTTTGGGCCAAGAATTATTTGCCAGGATGTCCGAAACATTGTTGGTGTCAACAAATTCCTTTCAGCAAATGCCAAACTGCAAAAAAATCGCCAAAAATAGAAAAAATACGAAGCGAATGTTAAAAAAGAATCTTAAATTAATGCCCAAACATTAAGAAGCGAAATTCCAGTCATCCTTTTAGCCTCTAACTCCCGCCAAAAGCATGTCCTTTTTTTTTTGCATACCGCGCGCACAATTAAATTTCGTGTTTAGTTTTGTGCAAACTTTTGTCCTGGCAGCTCCTTTTGAGCCAATTAACTGAGTGCGCCCAATTCTAAAGTCCGTTGTTAATTGCTTAAATGGCTCGGAAATTTTTAAGCAATAACACATTACAATGTTCGAGTTGGCAGTGATCGCCAGGCAGATACCCTGTTGCTAAAGTAAGTTTAAAAATTAGTTTTAAATTATTTTTCTTGGGGGAGAGCGATTGATTACATATTTCGAATATTTTACTATTAATAAATTAAATAAATATTAAAATTTAATTGTCATAAAATTGCTGATTCATTTCCTAATCGTTTTTTAGGTATTTTTTTGCATAGATAAATATTAAAATAATTTCTATTATATATAAGTATTTTTTTTATTATAATTAATAAATTAATTATAAACACAAAATATCTACAGTGTTGTTACTATAGCACTCCGATCTTTAAGATTTTTTGTAATTTTTTTAGAGGCTAGATTTAACCTCATTAACAAAATTTCTAAAACAAATTAAAGTATTTTCTTCGATTGATTGTTTCTAAATATTTATTAAAAAAAAAAAAAATGGTCAACAAAAAAAAATAAATTTGTTATTGATAAAATTGTATATCATAAAATTAATACTTTTAATTTTGTATATCATAAAACTAATATTTTTAATTTTCTTAAGCTAGCGAGCGCCACCATAATTTAACTTAAAACTGCAGCTTGATATTAATGAAAATTTCAAGCTTAATAAATTTAATAATATTAGTATTAAATATCTGAACTATTTTATTCAAATTTGACTGCAACAAGTTCGGAAATGCGGTGAAAAAATACAAAATTGTATATTTCTCACATAATTTATATTTTATTTTAATATTATAAAATTTATATATACAAGCAAAACTACTTTAAAAATCAAATTTTAACGCAAATTTTTAGATGAGCTGTTTAAAATATAAAAAATAAATTTACTGAAGACCAAGACCTTGATCTTGTTATTAAAATTAATACTTGATATATTTATCAACAGTTTATATAAAGAGAAATATTAAACTTTGATACAATTATAAATAGATATTCTCTAAGCTAAAATAAAAAAAAAAACTGTTGCCATAATTAAGTTTAAATTACTTTAAAGCTAGTTTTCTTCTTTTAGCTATGACACACACTTTAGCAGTTAAAAAAACCTTCATAAACATTTTTATTAAACTACAGGGTATTTTGTACTTGTGTACAACTTGTTCTGCATGTTGGTAAATTGAACGTGATTCGCATTTGTGCTCATAAATTAAAAGCATTAAAAATTTAAAAACAAGCGCATGTTTTTGAAAAATATATTTAAGAATTAATTGGTCAGCATTTGATTTACAATTTTGTGAAATGTTTCCTTTGTTGAGCCACACTACAAATCATAAAAATAATTATATTCACGTTTAGTAAAGTATCTTATTTTTTTTTGTAAATTTCTTTTTCAGATTAGAATTCGGGTTATATACAAAATTTAATGTCTAGCAACTGGCAAACTGTGGCGTCTGTGCATTGAACCAGAATCACATTGAATCAAAAATAAAAACTGGGATGAGATAGATTTCTATGTACTTTATGCTCTGTGAACTTCTCATAAATAGTTGTTGTGGCTGGGGGGGTTTACTTTTACAGGGCCTATAAATTCAGTTTAGTTCTTAGCTCGAATTGTAACTGCCATTGTAACGCCCACTCTCTGAATATGACGCATTTAACATGTTGTCATTTTGTCATTTTGGGCTGCATTTTATTTTATTTTATTTATGTGGCGCCAAGCTGTTGGTTTTTCTGGCTTTAGATAAATTGTTTTAAGTGGAATGAGTGTTAAGTGTTCATTTATGGTTTGATTATCTTGTGGTAACAGCAGTTGCTAAAATGACTAAGCTTAAAGTGAAATTAATCTCTCTACTAATTATGTGTAGACTGTTTAATAATTACAGCAATAAAATCTAAGGACTTGGTCGCTAAGGTTGCAATAAAATTGAACGCCTTTTTTAATTGCTTTTTAACTTGTTTAAATATATCTGATTTACTGGTTATTTGTGTTAATTGAAGTTGACAGCGAAAATTGGTTAAATTTTTATATATTTAATAAAAAAAATAAACACCAATTGCCAACTAAACTGCACTAACCAATTTAATACAAATATTCCCAAAATGCTGCTAACGATCATTAAAGTTAAAATTAATAATTCATATTTTAAATAAGTCACCAAAAAGATCTCAACTGCATTCTCAGTTTCAAATCAATCAAATTAATAATTTTATTACAAACTTTTCTGCTTTAAATTATAACTATATAAATCTGTAAATTTAACTTAATTTATATTTTTATTAATAGTTTAAGATACGAAACTGTTTATGATAAATTTAGATATTTACCAAAGATTTCTGTCTCTTAGCTAGTTACTAAATTAATTCACTTTGTCAGTAAAGTTGAGAGTAAAATAAAATTTATTTGGATGCAATTTCTATGCATTTTTTTTAAGTTTTATTTTTTAAGTGAATTTATTTGAAAGCTAGTTTTAATTTTATTTTTAACATTTTTATTTTTATTGTTTCTACATTTTGCAATTGGGTTATTAAGGCCGTTGTGTTTCATTTTTAATTAATGTTTATTATTTATTAAAAATTATCCTCCTACTAAAAATTATCGTCCAAATAAATAATAAACATTTATTAAAAATGAAACACAACGACCTTATTAACCCAATTGTTTAAAAAATAGAAACAATGTCAATATTAAAGGGGTTTAATTTTTTAAATTGAATAAAATAGTTTAAGTCATTATTTCAGAAAAATAAATAAGTTCCATATTTTTTATAATTTTAAAGCTTTTTAGATTTTGCATTATTAAAGTGTTTTTTTTTTCACTCCAAGAATTCTTCTGAATAGTTTTGAAATATTTATTCGTTTGAAGATCTCATGCACAATTTTAAATTTTGTTTAGTTCACAAAAAAATAGGGAAAATAGAATACTTATGTAAAAGCTTTTTAAGTAACCAAAAAACATGTGTTTTTTGGTTGTTTTAATAAATTGTATAAAAAAAATGCTACTAGGGTCAAAATAAATTATAAACAAGTAAGAATAATATTTAATTATGATAAAAATATCATAAAAGTTTAAAATGAGATACTAAAATCAACTTAATTATAATTCAAGTATACAATTATTTATTTGAGAAGAATAAAGAGAATATAAACTTTGTACAAATATTTTTTCACATTTTTTGACTACCCAAAACGCTACCTAAAATGTTGAATAAATATATTTAAATATTTCATATGACTGACGACAAATTTAAAATATTTAAATATTATTAAAAGCAATTTAATTAAAAATACCAAATAATTTTAAAAAATTATATTACATTTTATACATACCAAATTGTCCACTCTAGTGTCCACTCAGATGTTTGTTGTTTTTTCTGGTAATGTTGCTCATATCCCAACTTTGTTGTTTAACAAAATTCCAAAACGTTGCTCAAAATTCGCGCTGATAATTTTTATTATATATTTTTAAAATTATTTTTCAATTGTCTACGAGTGCTTTCAATTACCAATTGCATAAAATAACTATATTTAACTTGTTGTAATCGTAAGTATTTTTTTTCTTTATTTTTTAATAGATTGCACTAATGTTTATATTGGTTATATGTAAGTAATATTGTTGAAATATTTTATGGGATTATATTATAGTTTTTTTTTGTTGGATTATATAAGTTTGCTGGGCATTATTTAATGCATTTAATTTTGCAATAAGTTTTTAATAACATTTTAAGCACTAGACACTACTTGTAATTGAAATTGAAGTTTATGTATTTTATGGTAAGTTATTAAATATATTTTTTTATAATGGTTAGACGCTGCGTATGCGCAATATTTTTATGTATTTATTTTAACTGCTCCACGATGCGCATCCTTTGAGGTTTCGCACGCGTGTGTTATTCCTGGCCAATTTTTGCTTGGCCAGCTTGACATGGCTGACAAATCATTAGCCAGTTTTTGAAACAATGCGGATTGTTGTTGTTGTTGTTGTTTTTTTGCTTAACTGGGCTTTGAGCCAGTTGCTTTATTGTTTGCCAAAAAGTTGGCCGCGCACGTTGGTCAGTTTTGCAAAAGGTTTGCAAACACACACACACACCACACACACACCCATATATATGTGTGTGTGTGTGTATAAAGCACAGCGATTTGTTGTTGTTGTAGCGGCACGTTTTGTTGTTGTTGTTGAAAGTTTGTTATTTAGCTGTATAATCGAGACGAACGCATCCTGTGTGTTGCTGTTGTTGTTGTTGCTGCCACACACTGCTACCGCACTGTGGCTTACACACACACACACACACTCACACATGTGTGTGTGTCGTTGTCAGCTGTCAATTGGCGTTCATTTTTATTGCGCCTTCTTGGCCAGGGTCAAAACCACTGTTTGACTTGGCTAATCAAACTGCGTTTGTGGCCAAAATCCTGCTGCTGCTGCCGCTGCGTTGCACTCATCATCTTGGACCTGCACCACACCTCTTTGGCCAGTAATTTTGTTGTTGGTTTGGCTGACTTGGCTGACAAACTGACGAACTGGCTGCTGGCCACTTTTCTTGGCCAGTTTTTGGAGCCATTTATGCCGGTGACTTGTGCCAGCTGCCAGCTGCCCAGCTGCCAGTTTTGCCAGCCAGCCAGCTTGCCAGTTGGCCAGCCTTACTGTTGGCTCACAGACACAGACGCTACCAGTTTCTTGGCCAACTGACTGACGACTGCCTCGCAGTCAGAGCCAAAACAGCAGCAGCAGCAGCAGCAGCAGCCCTCAGCTAGCAGCGGCGCGACAGCAGCTGCTGCCAACGTCGTCGTCGTCTCTGCTGCTTTTTTTTTTGTGTCGTCATCGTTGTTGCCGCCTACCACTGTGTACCGTTGCTCTTGTCGCTGCAACCCCCCGCGCCTCGCCTTGCCCTGGCCCTGCCATGCCTTTGTCGCGTGCATTTTCAACTGGCTGCGCTCCAAGCAGTGTTGCCCCCTATGCCACCCCCCAGCCAATAGTGCAACATTCGTTTATCGTCGTCTGACTTCGTCTGGCTTCTCTGCCACATTGTACGCTGTTCGCTCTCATGCTGCTTTCGGCTCTCGCCGTTTCTCTGTTTTCAAAATTTTTCTCTTTTTTTTAAAAAAATATATATATATGGAAAAACTCACACACATTTTGAAATTTTGAAATTTTCACATGTGCGGCAAAACTTTTTACCCGCGCAAAATCCCAAGATTTATGGCAACATGTGCTGAGAGGGCGGGGGAAATGTTTTGAAAATATATATGAAAAAAAAGATCAACAATAGTATTCAAATATTGCAAGAAACAAACTATAGTTTTTAGAAAATTTAGCTAAATTTATTAAAATATTTTAATATTGAAATTTAAAGAACGACGCCAATTACAAAAAAAAGAAGGAAAAAATAAAAAAAAATCAAGTTCCATTAATCAATAGTTAAACAAAAAAATTTATTAAAAAAAAATTCATTTTTAAATTTATTTAAAACAAATAATGGAGCAGAAATACATATAAAAAATAAATTTTCAACAGCTAATTGCTTAAGCAGCTACATAATATAGTAAATTGATTTTAATAAAATATTACCATATAAACAAATTATAAAAAATAATTCCTTAATTGGCTTGAAAAATTTGCCAAAAAAAATATATATTTTAAAACAAAACTGACAACTATTTATAAAAAAAAAGAATTCAATAGATCAATAGTTAAATAAAAAAATTTAAAAACAAAATTCATTTTGTAAATTCTTTTAAAACAAAGAAGGGAAGGCAAATTCATATAAAAATAAAAATTTTCAACAGCTACTTAATTGCTTTGGAAGCTATATAATATAGTAAATTGATTTTAATCAAACTTTACCATATAAACAATATATTAAAAACATTCTTAATTCGGATGAGAAATCTGCAAAAAAAAACATATATTTTTATTTTATTTATTTATTTATTTATTATTTATTTATTTATTTATTTATTTATTATTTATTTATTTTATACAAAACTTAGAGTTAATTATAAGTAATTTTACCAAACCAAAAAATATTTATATAATAAAATATTGCAACTCCTGAGTTTAACCGAGAAATCTGTAAAAACAAAAAAATTATAAAATAAAAAAACTATCATTTTAATCGAATATTCCTATTGCATCTAAAAGATATATTCATTTAAATTTAATCAATTTAAATCAGCTATTAAGTCGCATATTGAAATTTTATAAATGATGCAATATAAAACTCAAATTGTAATTTTGAGTTTTCCCTAGGTAATTAGCAAAAAAAGTATATATATTCTTAGTCAGTAAACGAAGACTAAGACATAAAATTAGACATAGGTAATTATGATTAAATTTATATATTTTCTTAGTTAATAAGCCCAGACGAACCTCTGCAATCCAATTTTTAATTAAAAAATTTCTAGAAAAAAAAAAATATTTGCATAAAAATAATAATTATTTAATTTTTAATTTTGTAATATTTTTTCATTATAAAGTAAAAAAAATTTTTTGGCAAAAAAATATTGCAAAAATAAATAATTATTTAATTTGTAATTATTTAATATTTATTCATTATTAAGTTTAACAATTTCTTGGTCAAAAAAATTTCCATAAAATAAATAATTATTTAATTTGTAATTATTTAATATTTATTCATTAGTAAGTTAAAAAATTTCTTGCCAAAAAAAAAGAATTTTTTAATATTTATTCAATAGTAATATTTTTGATTAAATATTAAATCCATTATTTATATATTTTGCCTTATAACTTGACTTTTGATTTTCAGTTTCACCTTTTGCAAGATTTCCTTCTCAAGATTTTATTTAATTTAGCATTAACATGACATTTTCAACTAAAACAATAAGAAGTTGTCTGCATCTCTGACAATTATGAATATAAGTACAACTTTGATATTCATACTCGAATATATGTGCATAGTGGAAAATTCGCACAGATATATAAATAGATAGCTAAAGTTTATATAGCAATCTCTCTCTCTATGTCTTGATGTCTCTGTGTTTCTTTCGACAAAAACATAAACGCAGTCATAAAATTAGAATTTAAATGAGGCAGTAAAAAGAAAAGACAAAAACTTACGAAAAGGAGTCAAACGAACAAAATTCTAATGAAATGCAAATGGTCAACAGGTTCTTGAGACCAGAAACCATATCGATGCCAATCAGTGTAAGTGTAGATACGGGTCCTGATCCTTGAAAACATATCCTGCCCCTGGCCAGCTCGACTACTTTGTGTGAGTTATGCAATTTTTGTGGCGCCAGTGTAAAAATTTTATGCAATTGCATAAAATTAAATACAGTAAAAATTTTTACAATACGCTAATAAATTTCTAATAAATGCATGTTAAATAAAAGCCACAATGTAGCGACTAAAAGTAGGAGGAACTACTAGCTGACTGTGTTAATTGAGCGTCGATTAGTTGGCTATTAATGGAGCTTTTGGGCCAGTTTGTTAACCAGGCCGGCCAGAACAAAAACTGTGACAACAATGCGAACCACACACACACATTGACCACAGCCCGCAGTAGCACGTGCTGCCAGTAGACAAACAACATACAAAACATTCCCCCCTCTAAGCCCCTACATCATTAGAGATGACACGAAAATAACACGAAATACACAAAAGAAAAGTTAGAATTTAAATTGAGAATTTTATGTTAAAAAAATAAAAATTTATTTGTTTATTACCTCTATTTCCATTTTCACTTTTGGTAGAATTTGTTTTCATTTCTGTGCGATTTTACGGTTTGAATTCACTTGGTTACCTTTAAATTGAAATTTAATTTGTATATTATATTATGTTTTGGTTTTCACTTTCGGTTGAATTTTGCATTAAAATTGTTCCTTTTGCTGCGATTTTGCGGTTTAAATTCACTTGGTTTCATCATGAGTTTTGGTGCGTTTTTGTGGTTTAAATTCATTTGGTTTTCGTATTACTCACTTGTCATTTATCGATCATTTAAAATGGCATTGGCTTTAAATGGTTTTATTTATAGTTTTTGTTAAAATTTTGCGGTATGAATTCACTTGGTTGGAACTTATTTGTTATTAAGCTAGAACTCATATCAATTGGTTATTATAATTGATAAAAAAAAATATAAAATCTTGCAGTTTGAATTCACTTACGCTTGTCTTATATTAAATTATATGAAGAATTGTCTTCTAGATTAATATAAGAAAAAATTGAACAGCATTTTAAGTGCTTAAATTAAGCGGTTTGAAGTCGCTTTACTTACTCACTTTACTGCCATATAGAATTTGATATTATTATTAAAATATTTGTTTTAAGTTCACTTGCATTTGCTCTTGGATTGAATTTATTAAATTAATCAACATTATTTAAAAAAAAAAAAATATCTTTAAATAATATGGCCAATGATTCAGTTCTCGGAATTAATAATTGTCAACCCAACGAGTTAACTTATTTTTTATCAATAAGTATTTGATTTAAATCTTGTTTTATCACAATTAAAAATAAAGCTATAATTTAAATTTTTTACATATTTATAATATACGAAATTAAGTTACCAGAATTTTATAAATTTGATTTTTGCTTAGCCTTAAGAATCTTAAATCTACAAATTTAGTCAGAGCTTATTATAAATTTTACTTTATTTCTTTTTGAAACAGCATACAATTAAATTTTAAAAGGAATTTTTCTAATATATTTTTACCAATATATTTTTTTTAATATATTTTAACCATACTGATAAAATATTTTATTTAAATTTCCGTGTCACGACATACAAAATAAAACACGACACGTTACCAATTCATTTTCCCCTCTGCCTCTCTGTACAGCAACTATGGCCCCCCCTTTTTTTTAGCCTGTATTACAGACTGCTGTTGCTGTCGCTGTGCTTCCGCACCAACTAAACGTTTATTTATTGCTCAAACAGCGCCAAAAGGACCAAATATACTCCCTCCCTACCCCTACCTGCAAATCCTGTCCACCCCTGTGTCCTGCCTGCCAACGCCACTTCAGCTAGACAAAGGCCAGGCCAAAGATAAACATACGATTCGAGAAATTGGAGCTTGAGTAACAGCCACAACGACTGTTGCCAACTCAACGTCCTCCCCTCGCATCTCTCTTAACTGGGCAAAGCAACAAAAACCGTCGACCATCAACGGGTTTTGAAGGGTTTTTTTTTTCGTCCTGCACACATCTTGATTTTTGCCAAACAAAACATTTCTCGAGCACTTGCTTTGGCTAAATGTGGCCAAGGTTTTGGCCATAACTGTATTTGCTTATGTTAGTCACGTGGCTTTCACTTGGCTTACCAGAGACTCCTGGCCAACAGCAGTCGGTCGTGGATGTGGGTGGAGGTCGTCAGCCAAGACTATGAAATCATTTTAAGTGCAATTTGTATTAAATAAGGCTAAAAGAATACATCACAACAAGACTTTTTTATATGTTCTGGAAGATCTCATAGGTTAGATAAGGCTTAGAAAGCAGTAGGGTCTATAAGGTTCCTAATTAAATGCGTATATTTATAAAAGAATTAATTTTCGGCTTGGTGGTTTCTAGGAAACAAAAAAATAAAAATGATAAAATATAAAAAAAATAAATAAAAAATTAATAAAAATATAAAAATTTTCATCTGATGATTTTTTTAACATATCTTAAAAAACTCAAAGATTTTTGTACGAAAACTTAAGTTTTGATTTATCATTTTTATGGCAACTATAGGATATAGCAACTCGATTCAGCCGGCTTCGATATATGTATTTCCTTGAGCTAAAAGGCCAAAAAAAAAAAAATAAATAAATAAAAATAAAAAATAAAATTAATATATAACATTAATAATATATAAAATAATAATTAAATAAATAATCTTTCATCAGGTAAGTTTTTTAAGCTATTTTAAAAAATAAAAACATTTTCATACTACAACTTAAGTTGTGACAGATCGTTTCTATGGCAGCTATATAATATAGTGAACCGATTTAGTCGGTTTTGATATATGTAATTCCTTTAGCTAAGAGACAAAAAAAAAAAAATAAAAATAAAATTACAGTAATAAAAAAATAATGAATAAATAAAAATAAATAATTATAATATATAAAATAATTATTAAATAACAAATCCTTCATTAGGTATGTTTTTTGAGCTAACTTAAAAAATAAAAAGATTTTCATACTAAAATTTAAGATCGTTCTTATGTCATCTTTATTATAATATTGACCCGATTCAAACGGTTTCGATATATGTATGTATTTCTCTTAGCAAAAAAACGAATCTGTGTCAAATTTCATTAAAAACTAAAGAACTGGACTAAAATAGACTTATTTTATTAAACTAAATCAAGATATATACAAATCGGAAACTTCTCCTTCATATTTAGTTACAAAGTTAAAAGAATAAACTTTTGCAAATTAGTAAAAACATCATTTGTAATGCTACTTACAGATATGCAAAAAATATCTTAAGAATTAAAATGCAATTGCCCACATATTGTTGATAATGCTTACTCGTGTTTTCTAAGCCCAGCTTTATTCTTATCCTTCTTCTAATCCTTTAAATGTGTGTCTGGCTTCATATATATAGCTGACCCCTTTTTTGCCAGGCGTTTTAAAAGTGGAAACCTTTTTTCCTTTTGGTTTTTGTTCATTTTGCTGTCACAGTTAAATTGTTCGCTTTCTAATCGCCTTCCTGGAAATTAGCTTCCATTCATTTTTCGGGGGGGTTTTTTTTTTTGTAAAGTGCGGAAAACTTGATAATTTCCGCAGGCATGCACACACAGTCAAAACTACACACACACACACACTCACACCCACACAGACATTATCGAAATGTTTTCAGGTCATTAAGTTTGTCGACAGGTTTTGGCAGGAACCAGGAACAGGACATTGAGGAAATTTAGACAAAGTAAATTAACCCAAAGTTCAGGAAAATGCCAATAGAAAAACAATTGAAAATTCCACACTGTTGAGAACAATTAAAGCACATTTTAGATACATATATTAAAATATATGCGATACAAGAAAATTTCGAAACATTTTTGAAAGTGAGTTGAGGTTAGCAGCAATTTAATGCACATATGCTAAGATTTATGTGTTTTGCTAGATTCGCTTGGCCAAAGTGCAAAACAAAGAGACATTTTATTTTGTACAACAATTTTATTTTTTTATTTTTTTGCTATCCCAGGGCCTGAAGTCAAATTGAAACTGGTTAGTGAGAATGTGTCTGCCAGCCAGCCATAAAGAAAGAATACTTGTACTCGTTCTTGTACTCTCTAGCCAAAGGGTGTAGCGAAATTTGCAACGCATTCTGATATGATAAAATATATAAAATTTCTTGAAAAACAAAGTTAAACTTTGAGCACCGCAAAAATGCCTGTTGATTGTACTTTTATAGTGAATATTATTTATTATTAAATATTCATAAAAATATTATAATAATTCTCTACAAAATAGTCTATTAATTTTTAAAATATTGTTGGAAATCTTAGAAATATATTTCTTTTAAATATACCCTACAAACATATATAAAACTAAATACATATTTAACTGCCATAGAAATGTTTAGTTGATTCTACGTCAAGCGATAATTTTGCAATCAAATTTATATGTTTATATTGTATGTTAAATTGAGAACAAAAAACTACAGTTTTTGATTAATTTATATTCGCAACTACTGCAAAATATTTCTTGATAAGAAATTAAGAGCTTTATGTGAGAAATTCGTGCTCAGCCAGACTTAGTTGAGATTTGAAATTCATTGTGTAAAGGCTGTAACTATTTCTCACTTACTAAAATGAAGATATATACATTAATTATTATGTCAACTTTGCTCATTTCCGCTTTTGTAAAATCGGATAACAAATATGAGGAAACTACAATTAAAAATAAACCTTTAAACTTGGTAAGTTATATTCTCAATCAAGTGGAATGTGATTCTTAATAATATTATTCTATTAACAGATTGAAGAACAATGCTATGCATATTGTTTTGGTATAGTGCAGCCAATACTGGAACATACAGTCAACATTCAAGTGAAGGAACAGCAAATTCAAGAAATGAACACAAATATAAAGAACTTGGAACATCAATTGGCTGCAATGCAAACAAACGTTGGGATAAATGAAGAAATTTTAAAAAATAAAGATTATCAGTTAGCACAAGATATCATAACTATTAGCAAGTATGAAAATGAATCTAAATTGATAAACAATACCATTCAAGAACAAAATACAATTATAAAGAATTTGGAACAACAATTAGCCGATGTGCAATTAAAAGAGGGGATAAATGAAGAAACTATTAAGAATAAAGATTATCAGCTGGAACAACAGATTATCGCAATTAATTCCAAAGATAAAATAATCGAAAAACTACAATTGGAAGCGAATATTATTAGCGAACTTAAATCCCAGATTAAAGAACTTAAAGTAGAATCTCAACCTTCAAGCTGCATTGGTAAATTAACAGATATTTATGAAATAAAAATTCCCGGAATGGACACCTTTTCGGTGTCCTGTGACTCACATTTAGTTGATTCCGGATGGACTGTCATACAGAGGCGTAAGGATGGAAGTGTCAACTTTAACAGAGACTGGATAGATTATCGTCAGGGATTTGGAGATCTACGCGGAGAGTTTTTCATTGGACTGGACAAACTGCATCTATTAACAAATTCACAAACTCACGAGCTCTATATTTATATGCAGGACTTTAAAAATGAAAATCGCTTTGCCCGATATAGTAAATTTGTTATAGGTAACAGCGAAGAGTCATATGAGTTAAAATCAATGGGAAATTTTAAGGGAAATGTTGACGATTCGATGGATTGGCACATAAATATGAAATTTTCAACTTCCGATAATGACAATGATAAAGCTTCAAGAAATTGCGCTGAGGAGTTTAAATCTGGTTGGTGGTTTAAGAATTGTTATCACAGGTAACTGTAATAGAACGCACATTAAAAACTAGTTAATCTAATTTTTTATTTGACATTTTCAGCAATCTGAATGGAGTATACACTACTCAAACAACTGATACTGATAAATATGGAATAAACTGGAACAAATGGCATAAGAAACCTCTTAAATTCGTTCAAATGATGATTAGACCAGTTAATGGTTAGGAAATGTTTTAATGCATATATTGTAACATTTTAATTTAAATAAAATTAATATATCAACATATATTTAGTCTATAAAGCTTACTGCAACAATTTTCTTAATTTTATTATTAATGGAAAATTAAGATTAAGAAAGCAACTGAATAAAATTGAGCTAGATAATTCAAATCAGTTTATTATAAAAAAAAATGTAAAACAAATAAAAAATATACTGATTTTGCCTTATTGTCAAAAATCGACCAGTTTAGTTTACAGAATTTAAAATTAGATAAAATTGGCTCTTAATACAAAATAAATGTGTGTACTGACATCTCCGACTATATAAAATATATATATATATTCTTGCTAAATATTATTCAAAAACTGTTTCAATTGACTGAACAAAAAAATGTTTTCACTGGAGCACCCTTCAACTTTTGAGAATCGAGGAGAAAACGGCAAAAGAAATTTTTGTGTTTATTTTATATTCTGATCTTACATAAGAGAGTTTCGATTCTCTCTATTTAAATAATCAATAATTACATTTTTTGAGCGTATTTTTATTATATCATTACAAAAGAGTATTATAATTTTTACTCGAAATGTGTAATGCATAGAAGGAGACGTCTCCGACCCCATGAAGTATATATATTCTTGAACAGAACAACGAGCCGAGTCAGGACAACAGTCTGTCTATCTGTTTCTATGAAAAGTTTTTGGCTTTATCCTTGAGCTATCTTGATGAAACCTAGCGCAGATGAAGCCTGATATTGTATTTATTTTGTTTGTTAAAATCAGCCCGATCGGACCACTATATACAGCTATATGATGCCATAAGAACAATCCGTGACACTTCATTTTCATGAAAAGTGTTTGTATAAAAAACTTTTTTGTTTTTCAAGATATCAAAACCAAAGTTGGCATATCGATGTAGAATTACGATTTATACAATCTGATTAAGTTTAAATAAAATCGGACCACTATATCATAGAGCTGCCTTAGAAACAATTAAGTCAAAAATAAATTATTCTATGCAAAAGAAGTCAAATTTATCTTAGAAGACTATTGCAAGGGTATATAGTTTCGGCATGCCGAATATATTCGTTTTTTACTTGTTTTCTATTATTATTATTTTATATATTATATTATATATTATATTATTATTTTCTATTATTTGCTTACATTAACTTTTAAAAATGTAAAAATGATTTTACTATGCCAAAACGGAAGACAAACATTTTTATAAGTTTTTTCTTAGCAGCCCATTTTTAAAAGCATTAAAAAAATTGAAAGTGTATTTAAAATTCAATAATTCGAACAAAATGTTCTTATGTTCCTTATATAGATTCTGTCATGCTGTGCGCATTCTGGCATTTGAATGCATGAAATTGTTTTTGTCGCGTTTTGGCATCCTGCAAAGAAGGATGCGAAATGCTGTTTAAATATTTCGCCAACTTGCCGGGCCTGTCAAAGGGCAGTCGACTGTTATTTTGTATATATATTGTATATATATATATTATTTTTTGTAGCCTATCCCCGTATAGTTGGCATCGCGATAGCGCCAGTAAACTTAGGAGGTAATGTCTCCAGTTCAAATATCGGCCAATGCGTCAAAGAATGCCTTCTGATACCAGAGAAAAAAGCCAAAGAAATACGCCGCTTGCATATTAATTTAATTTTTTATTTTTTTCTTTTCTTGGACACGAACTATGGAATTGTCTATTGGATTTGTTGGGGTTTGCTTGGATCGGTCAGGTTGTGGTTTTTTGTTGGCATCTGCATGCAGAATGCGTTTTTTATGCTGATATTTTTGCATTTGTACATTTAGTATGCATTTGGAATATCCTAACAAATGTTGTCTATATCGATGTTGTTGTTGTTGTTGCTGCCGATTGATCAGCTAACTGAAAAATCAGGGCAAACTGTTGTGGCACATGCAAATCGTGAAAGTCAAAACACCCTGCCAATACCTTGATTTGTGACCTAACTAACCAACTAACTAGCTGGCAAATAGTTTCACATAAGTCACTTGATTTATGTAAATCCTGTTTAAAATTGCTGAACTGATTTAAAAATTAATAAGAAAATGGCAAACGACTTTCTTTTAATTGTAAGAAAGTATACAAACTAATATAAATTAGTCATACTTCAAAAATTTGGAAGAGAATGGCGAATGTTATATTTTATAATAAAGACCCGTCCATCTATATATTCAAAATTTACAATCAAATATATATAAATCGTCTATATAAAAGAGTAAACAAACTAAACGACAGTTTCTGATTATTTTATATTTACAGCTACTGAAAATTGTTTCTTGATAAGAAAATAAAAACTCTTAAGGGAATCAAACTCAGCCGGACTCAGTTGAGAGCTTTAATTCATTGTGTAAAGGCTGCAATTGCAGTTGCGGATTTTTTATATAAAATGATAAAATATATAATTATAATTTCAATATTACTCATTGCTGCCGTTGTGAAATCGGATAACAAATATGAGGAAACTACAATTAAAAATAAACCTATAAACTTGGTAAGTTAAAAACTCAATAAAATGAAATATGATTTTCAATAATGTTTTGTTTTAATGTTTTTTCTATTAAAAGATTGAAGAACAATGCTATGCATATTGTTTTGGTATAGTACAGCCAATACTGGAACATACAGTCAACATTCAAGTGAAGGAACAGCAAATTCAAGAACTGAACACAAATATAAAGAACTTGGAACATCAATTAGCTGCAATGCAAACAAAAGTTGGGATTAATGAAGAAATTTTAAAAAATAAAGATTATCAATTAGCACAAGATATCTTAACTATCAGCAAGTATGAAAATGAATCTAAAGTTATAAACAATACCATTCAAGAACAAAATACAATTATTAAGAACTTGGAACAACAATTAACCGCTGTGCAATTAAAAGTTGGAATAAATGAAGAAACTATTAAGAATAAAGATTATCAGCTGGAACAACAGATTATCGCATCCAATTCTAAAGATAAAATAATTGAAAAACTACAATTGGAAGCGAATATTATTAGCGAACTTAAATCCCAGATTAAAGAACTTAAAGTAGAATCTCAACCCTCAAGCTGCATTGGAAAATTAACCGATGTTTATGAGATAAAAATTCCCGGAATGGACTCCTTCTCGGTGTCCTGTGACTCACATTTAGTTGATTCCGGGTGGACTGTCATACAGAGGCGTAAGGATGGAAGTGTCAATTTTAACAGAGACTGGATAGATTATCGTCAGGGATTTGGTGATCTACGCGGAGAGTTTTTCATTGGACTGGACAAACTGCATCTATTAACAAATTCACAAACTCACGAGCTCTATATTTATATGCAGGACTTTAAAAATGATAATCGCTTTGCAAGATATAGTAAATTTGTAATAGGGAACCTTAATGAGTCGTATATGATAAAATCACTAGGAAATTATTCTGGAGATGCTGATTCATTGAATTATCACTTAAACATGAAATTTTCAACTTCCGATAATGACAATGATAAAAGTTCAAGGAATTGTGCTGAAGATTTTAAATCTGGTTGGTGGTTTAATGTTTGTTATCAGAGGTAATTGTAACATAACGAAAATTAAAAGAAAATTAATATTATTTATTATTTTTAATTTTCAGCAATCTTAATGGAGAATATACTACACAAGAAACTGATACTGATAAATATGGAATTAACTGGAACAATTGGCATAAGAAACCTCTTAAATTCGTTCAAATGATGATTAAACCAATTAAAGGTTAAGTCTTTTTTTAGCAAAATATATAAAAAATATATAAAATCTGAAGATTTTAATCAATATTGAATCAATTAATTAAATAGGAATTAAAATTACTAAGTTGAAGTTATAGTCCCTTGCTATAGAAATCTTGGATCGAGAATTGAAAATTAAAGCCGAATTTCTGTTAATTGTATGAAAGTAAGTAAACTTATATAAGTTAGTCAGTCTTTATAAATTTCGACTTTATAAATTTCGAATGAGAATGTAGAATTCTATAAAGTATTATTTAATCATTCTCCGTACAACTCTCTGTATGTTATTGTATTCTCCGAATTTTCAGTGTTAATTTCTGATTGCAGTCCGGAAATACCACAGAGATTGCTTTTTCATATCAAACACATATTTTTCGACCACTGAGCCAAACGACTAAAAACTAGAATAATATGAATAATATAATTTTTCAGCGTCAAGCGACAAATTTGCAAATTGTTTCTTCTGAAATTTCAAATTTATTTCTTGATAAGAATTTGAGTATTTCGTTAGTTTTAGTGGCTTAATGAAATTTTTGAGCTCAGCTGGACTTAGTCGAGCATTGAAAGTGATTGTGTAAAGGCTGCGATTTCGGATTTTTTTACTAATATGAAGAAATATATAATAATATTTTCGGTTTTGCTTATTGCTGCTTTTGTGGCATCGGAAAACAAGTATGAGGAATCTACAATTAAAAATAAACCTATAAACCTGGTTAGTTATATTCTCAGTCAAGTGGAATGTGATTTTCAATAATGTTATGTTATTGTATTAATAGATTGGAGGAGAATGTTATGCATACTGTTTTGGTTTAGTACAGCCAATACTTGAACATACAGTCAACATTCAAATGAAGCAACAGCAAATTCAAGAACTAAATACAAATTTAAAGAATTTGGAACAACAATTAGCCGCTGTGCAATTAAAAGTTAGAATAAATGAAGAAACTATTAAGAATAAGGATTATCAGCTGGAACAACAGATCATCGCATCTAATTCCAAAGATAAAATAATCGAAAAACTACAATTGGAAGCGAATATTATTAGCGAACTTAAGTCCCAGATTAAAGAACTTAAAGTAGAAACTCAACCTTCAAGTTGCATTGGAAAATTTACCGATGTTTATGAAATAAAAGTTCCCGGAATGGACTCCTTCTCGGTGTCCTGTGACTCACATTTAGTTGATTCTGGATGGACTGTCATACAGAGGCGTAAGGATGGAAGTGTCAACTTTAACAGGAACTGGACAGATTATCGTCAGGGATTTGGTAAACTGCGCGGAGAGTTCTTCATTGGACTTGGAGAAGCTGCATCTATTAACAAATTCACAAACTCACGAGCTCTATATTTATATGCAGGACTTTAAAAATGAACATCGTTTTGCTCGATATAGTAACTTTGTTATAGGTAATAGCGAAGAGTCATATGAGATAAAATCACTGGGAAGTTATTCTGGAGATGCTGGCGATTCACTGGATTGGCATAAAACTTCGAAATTTTCAACTTCCGATAAAGACAATGATAGAACTTTAAGGAATTGCGCTGAGGAATTTAAATCTGGCTGGTGGTTTAATAGTTGTTATTACAGGTAAATATTCAAAAAATATTGAATAGATATATTTTGTTATATTATTGGTTATTTGTTATATTCAGTAATCTCAATGGAGTATATACTACTCAAGGAAAAATGGATAAAAATGGAATTAACTGGAAGCATTGGCATGCTAAGCCCCTTAAATTTGTTCAAATGATGATAAGACCAACTAAAGGATAGGTAATACTCTAACTAACATAACAAAATACCTATCAAAAATATGTATAATCGCCAAAGATATCAAAATATATACAAAAAATAAAAAATAAATTTAAAAATCAAATAAAATTTTATCAGTAATCCAAAAAAATGTTGTTTTGGTTTTTGTATGAAAAACATTTTTGCTAGATATATAAATATATCTTCCGCAGTATATAGGTAGTTTACCAATGTTTTATTCAGACCTTAACTTTTCCCTAACTCAATGCAACTTTAATTCAGGCAATACCATATTTACCGACGACATATCTGGAACAGGTGTAGTATATGTCAGCTATATAAACATACGACTATATATTTATTTATTCATTATCTAGCTATTTACAGAATGCTATTAATAAGACTAGAAGGAGTTGTTCTCAGTGTGCCTGAAGATTGAAGACAAAATGCAGCCCACAGTAAAAAAATTGTCAACTTGAAATACGTAAGTGTGGCTATAGTCGAGTATACCCGACTAGGCGACACCGAGAGCGACAATCACATATGCATATACATATTCAATGCAAGCAGTGCAAGTCACATGAACTTCAAGCAGTTGTCTTTTAAGCAAGCAGAGCATTTTAGCTAAAATCTATTTTATTAAATAACTTTTGTATTAATTATTTGATCGCTGTGAAATTTTAAATTTACATGAAGATAATTCAAATGCTAAATTAAAATAAATTTTAAATGTTCACTGTAAATTATTTTATCGATTTTTGTGGGTGAAAATTTGAAATAAACTTATTTTATTTAGGGTATACAGAGAAACCCCCATATTACAATTTGACATCTCTAGCTCTGCTCAGCAATTTGATCCTTATAGGATAATCTATGCATATTTATGATATTAAATTTTTTAAAGTTTTTTTTATAGAAATTATAAAATAATTTTGATATTCTGGCTTTTAAATAAAACTTGGGTAAGAATAGTTAAGAATATTAACTTAAAATCCTCCTATGACTTTTTTATAGCTAAAAATGGCAAGGCTGGTATTTATTCTCAATAATTGAACCAAGATGAACCTTAAAATAGATATTTTCAAAATTTTATAAAAAATTTCGTAATATTTTTTTTTTTTCTGAAAAATGTTTAAAATTTGAAAAATAATTTTTTTTTGACTTCCCGTCTTTTTTTTTTGAAAAAAAATATTAAACTTTTCACATTTAGCTATAAAAATGTCATGGGTGGATTTTAAGTCTGATTTTTGATTTAAAATAAATTAAAAATAGACTGAGTTCCCATTGTTTATAGAGACAGATATAGCCAACTCAGCTGATATTGCTGATCAAAAATATATATATATAAAAATATAAATGTAGATGCCTCCTTCCGTCTGTTGCATACATTTTCACTGTTTTATGCCAACCTTTTAGCCATTCTTCAAAAAGAAACACACTCGAATCAAAGGGCAAGTCAATGTGTTTTAACAGTTTCCCCATTACCAAAAGGCTTCAAAGCCGCAACATTGCGACAGAAAGCACTTGAACAGCAGTTGCAACATCAAACCCCAAATAAACCAAAACAAACTAAAGCAAAAGCAATTTTTTGTTTGAGTTATTTTACGAGTTTTATTGGCTTTTATTGGCAACGAGATTTGAATTTTTCAAAACGACACTTGGCATTGCAGAGTCTGAATCCGGCTAGATTCTGACTGCTTTTTGCCTCCTTCTGCTTTTGGCCTAATCGTTGTTGCCACTGTTGCGTTGCTTTGTCGCAATTGTTAGTCATTTTTTATGGCCATGTATCGCAGTTAGCCTGAAGGTCTAACAGGTGTCGTTCCGGCCAAATATGTATGTCTGATTTCTGGCCACATAACTTACCGCTGATTGCACTTTTATGGTCAAAAGTTTTGTTGGGTCGCCCAACGATAACGTGTACCACAAACTGCTAATTAACTCGACTCTATAAAACGTTTAAGCCTGGCCAACAATCAAAGAGCCGACAGACAAACCAAAAAACAATAAGTTTTTTTTTATTTAAAGAAAATAAAAATAAAACTCACAGCTGCCATTCAAAGTGTGCCGCATAATGGCAGAGGCAGATCCGCGCAGACAGACAACTTGCTAATTTTCATGCGCCATTTAAGGGGCGACATCCTTGCCAGGATAAGCCACCCACTTTTCAGCTTCCAAATGTTGTTATACCCTGTAGCCATCAATGTGTTCAGAAAGGGTATTTTATTAAGCTCGTAAAACATGTGTGAATAGTCATATATTTAGTTCATAAATCATATTTACACTTTGTATTACATCGAACTTAAATTACACTATTTTACAGCAAAAAAGGAGCTGGGCTCTCATATACTTTTTTTGATGTATTTTTGAGTTTCAATTGATCTTTTAAAAATTTAAAAAATTCGTTAAAATACTTTTTAAGATTTATTATGGTAGCTAATTCTTTTGCAAACATTTTAAGTGTTCATTTGTCCAAATCGGTCAGTAAATGTGATAGTTATTCAGCAATTAGTAAAAACACCCAAGATAAAATTCACCTTGTTCATCACTATTCCACCCAAAGGGGATACAATTATCTATTGAATTGTGTAACATTATTAAAGATCAAATAAGATCTGATGTAGATATGAATAAATAAGTCGAAAGACTGCCAAAAACCGAAAACCATTCTTTGAAAAAATAAATACATCAAAATAAGTATATTCACACTTTAAGTCATCTAATTTTTAGCTTTCAAATATTGTAAACATCAATATGATCAGAAAGGGTATAATGTTATATTAGTTCAAAATATATAAAAAAGTATTCTTCAAATTTTCAGTCCCTAAATCTTTACTGAACTTTGTATTACATCTAGGAATATTGACAAGCAAAATCATCTTTACAACTACAAAAATTGGTATACAAGACCATAAACCGGATCATAAGGTCTTGAAAGGTAATTAAATATAAAAAGTTAATATATTCTGATCTACTTTAATTCAATATTTTAAAACATTTAGTCAACTAAGTACCATTATATTTTAACATAGCTGAAGGCCTCTGTAGCCAACGCTATATATTTCTCATGTTAGTTATAGTTTTATAAACTAAGCTATAATTATTAATAAATAAATAAATAGAATATTCTGATTTATCATCTTAAAATATATTTTACGCACTTTTAACCATTCAAAGTTTCAAATTAAACAACTTGATAAGGGATTAAAGGGTATATTTTAGTTATAAATTGATTTAAAATGTTAGGGGAACATATTTTTGACAATTCCTATCCTTGAATCTTTCCTGTCGTCCTATTTTTATGTCCCTTTCGAATCTCGATAGATTAACTTATTCACTTTTAAGATTGCAAAGTTTTTATGACCATTAAATTAATATAAATAAGTATCCCAAGTGAAAAAATATTTCTAAAAGATATTTTCCTTTCTTTAGAGTATATATAACTGCTCAATTTCTATTCGTAAATCATTTCCTTCGAAAATAAAATAATTTTAAGCTAAAATTCAAATTTTTCACCGATTTTTTAGAACGCTGAAAGTCTGTCAAGAGTTATATTTAAGTATATATAAATCTATAAATATTATATATAATAAGTCTGCAAAAAGTATTTTTTAAAAAAAATTAACATTTTATGGAAAAATAAAAAAGAACTTAATACAAACAAAATTTTAAGTACGATCTTGCTATTTCGTACACCTGATAATTCGGATATCCCGAAAAATCGAAAATTAAAATATCTTAGATTATGTTTAATTTAATCCCGATCCCACAAAATTTTGTTACCTCTAAGATGCCAACAAATTAATTTATCTATGCATTAAGGAAAGAGCAGTATTTTATAGAATAATTTTCTTTTATAAATCGAGTCTATTTATCCCGCAAATTTCAGAATGTTCGTAAAATAAATACATAAGTCATAAATCCGAATATATCAAATAAATTTCATTTTTTTTTTTTATCTTTTTATAAACTGAATAGAAATCTCATTACAGGGCATTTTTAAGTGCAGTATTCCTAATTTGTTTTTTCCTCTGTTTGCCTGTCGCATCACGAATTCACTTGACAACTCTTTTATTTTATTTGAAATGATTTTGTTTTTTTGGCTTTTTTTTTTACTGCGGCACATTGTCAGCCTCCTTTGGACTACTTAAAATTCAGTGGCTGACATAAACATCCTTAAGCAATCCAGTCAACAATGCCAAATGCGCTTTAACGATATGTCAGAGATTAGAGCGCTAAAAATGCCAAAAGCAATTAATTCAAGTCATTTTGGTTGGAAAAAAAGTAGAAAGAGTACAAAAGTTGCTTGTTTTTGGACTGTTATTTGATATAAAAAAATGTGTTCCAGAAAGTACATGATATAGTCAATTTGTTAGTAAATAGAGAAAAAAAATATATACAAGGATTAAATGGGTAAATAAGCGAATATTAATTCTAGAATGTTTATAAAAAGATATGAAAAGTGGATACTGAAACAATAATTAAAATATATAATAATAAAATAACAATTAAATTCTAAAAGAAATCATTAAAATACTGAAAAATATCAATTAAATGTGAAGGAGAAGACAAAGGAATAAAGAAACTTGTAGACTGGCTAGATTAATTAAAGTAAAATAAATTAATTTGCACTGCTTAAATATACTGCAATAATTTTATAATTAACTACGTTTTAAACTAATTTTTTAGAGCAAAATTTAAGTGCTAAAAAAAATCAACAAAGTTAAAGAAATTATGACGAAAGAGTTTTGCAAAACATCGCAATGAATTCATTTTGCGCTTTTTTTTTGACAGCAAATGCAATAATAACCACAATAAAATTTTATAAAAATGAACATTGCATGAGAATGCTTATGCATATATCGTTTATATATATATCTCTTATAATAAAGACAGCCAGGGGGCATTATGCCAAACAAAGCAAACAATAATATCCCTCATATAAAGAACAAGGACATGAAGTGTGTTTGTGTGTGTGTGTGTGTGTGGGCGATTTCATGGCAGTAACGGATGTACAAATTGCAAAACATAATTCAAATTGTTTGACTTTTTTGACAATGACTGCGCCAGTTCCACTTTATAAACCCGTCCCCCCTGAAAGAGCCCCAATCTTGAAACTGATTCCCAGCAAATGCTTTTATCTTGGCATATGTGCATGAATTAGTGATGAGCTATTATATTGTTATTTTTAGAAAAGTCACAGTAATCAGAGTGAAAGTTTAATTTGCATATTTCCGTCTTCAAAAATTGATTTTTTATGGATTCCAATTCACATACAAATACCGTAAAATATTCAGATTCAGCATTAGTTCTGTCAGCTCAACAAGGGGTATAACTTTGCAAAAGGGTATTATAATGTTACCAAAAAATTAAGTATATATATCTTCTTGATCAGCACGACGAGCTGAGTCGATATAGCCATTTACGTCTGTCCGTCCGTCTTTCTGTCTTTCTATATCTAGATGAAGTTTTGCACAGACAGTTTTATTTAAAAAAACACGTATACGTATTTTATCACAATTTTGTTAATTTTCAGCCAATTAAGTTCAAATAAATGTTTTTGTACACAGAATTGTTTAAGAATTAATGAAAAAAATTTAAAAAAATTAGTGCAAAGGGAACTTTTTTACTAAATGGCGATCAAAGTCAAAAAAATGTAGTGATTTGAAAAAAAAACAGCTAGATTGATGGGCCTATATCTTGACCAATATTAAATATATAGTATGGATATATATATCATTTGAAAGGTTGTTTTATCTCCTTTTATAATCTCTATTGATAAGCTTTATGCAATTTTATGGCAAATGCCTAGTGTGCCATACCGTAAAGACGGCCCCGTTTACTCTGCCCTTCTTGCATAACTAATGTTTAAATTCCAAATTTTTCACGCATGAACTGTAACTGAGTAAAAAAAAACAATAAATAGCGACTAAAGATTATAAATTAAACTAGTACTAATTAACATTAAAAATGAATTGCTGCATTTACTTTCTATGGACAATACTTCTCTGCAATGGAGTATTTTGTGATATGATGCAATCGTGTCTATCAGATGATGTGTTATTTTCTCCAGAAGAATTCTTTCGACTGTATGGAGAACCATGCCAGGGAATATTTACTGAAAAGCCGCCATCGTGTCGAAGAGGTGATGTTATATATACCCCATACGAACATTACCTAAAGTATCAAGAGATCTGCTACGGTTTAGAGTAAAACTGAATAAACAAACAGATGTAGAGTATATTTTAATGTACACTCTTTATAGCCTTGCAAAAGGGTATTATAATTTTGTCTCGAAATGTGTAATGCATAGAAGAAGACGTCTCCAACCTCATAAACTATATATATTCTTGAAGAGAATGACGAGAAGTCGATATAGCCTTGTCCGTCTGTTTCTATGTAAAGTTTTTAGCTTTATCTTTGAGCTATCTTGATATAACTTGGCGCAGATAAAGTTTGATATTGTATGTAATTTGTGTGTAAAAATCAGCCCGATCGAACTACTATATCATATAGCTGCCATAGGAACAATCGGTGACACTTCATTTTCATGAAAAGTGTTTTGTATTAAAAACTTTTTTGTTTTTCGAGATATCAAAACCAAACTTGGCATATCGATGTAGAATTACAATTTGTACAATCAGATTAAGTTTAAATCAAATCGTATAACTATATCATATAGCTGCCCTAGGAACAGTTGTGTCAAAAATAAATTATTCTATGCAAAAGTATTCAAAATTTTCTTAGACCATTGCAAGGGTATATGGCTTCGGATTGCCGTTTCTTTCTTGTTTTAAATTAAGGTAATGTCAATGTGCATCTGTTATTCTCTCTGGTATAATTTTACGTATGATTATAATCAAGTCACAATATTTGTAACGAATATATTGCACACATCTAGTATGAATAAAGAGATGCTGGCGCCATTGCTTTGTAGTATTTATATTATATTTTTGCTGTAGTTGTTTATTTAAGCTGCAGCAATTGCAAGCTGTGCAGATGAAAGTTAAAGCTATTAACTTGGGATTGTTATACGTGGCGTATGAGTCACATTAATTAGCTGCTAGCGCCTGAAAGTGCGCTTAAAAAGCAATTAAATGTGATTAGCATAAGTTTGGCAAACATTTTGCATGCTTTTAGGCGTCGCTGCAAAAGCCATCGAATGGATTTTTGGAGCTCTAGCGGTTTTTAGCCTTTTTTTCGACAATTCTTTTTTTTTTTTTTGGCACACACACAGCGAAGCATTTGACTTAATTAGTTGGCGACGTTGACGCCCCCTCAGAGTGGGGGGCGGAGGAGTGCGGGTGCGGGCGCTGGTGTAACCAAAAACTATGAATTTATTTGACACTTGAATAAATGCGGTTTTTGCGGCGACAAACGAAAAATGTCAGCCCATATTTTTCGTATTTTCGGCAATTTTTGCAGTCAGCCAGATTAGGAGAGGAGCGTGGGGCGGTATGACGACAGGGCCCTGTCCAGGCGGTAACTGTTAGCTGATGTTGATATATAACCAAATATATATATATATACCATGTCTTGTCGTCCTTGTACTCGCCATGTTCGATTCACAGCGCCGCGTCGCACATTTCCGTTTCCTGATTTTCTTAGGATAGAAGATATTTTTTGAAATACTTATACACATGTGTGTGTTAGTGTGTGTGTGCTTAGCATTTTGTAAAATACCATTTTGGGTGTCTAATTTATGAACGTATGCGTTAAGTATGTGCTCATGCTCATGCCAGTAATTGTGATATGTGTAAGTGCATTTGGCTGCTGGCAAGGACAACGAAATATATTTATTGTACGTAAAACGAACAAGGAACAAAGCCAAAGCCAAATGTCATGATGTCATTTAGGAAAAAAAGTGCGTTGATTGTGCTTAAAATTCAAGCTAAATTCATTAGAATTTAGTTTAGTATTTTTAAAAGCTTATATATATATATTTAAATCAGATTTGAGTTAAGATTCGCCAGCATATATTTAAAAACGTTTCAACAAGTGTACTATAGGCAATTGATAGTCTTTTGAACTTTATAAAGATTATAAGCTTTAATTACTATCTCTAAATTGAAATACAGCTAATTGAATTATCTGTGTATTATGTTTTTCAATGCAAGTTGGTTAAAGTCAAGGAAAAGAAACCAAAATTACAATTTTTTAATATTTGTTTGAAAATTATTTAAAAGAATAAAAATTTTTTATTTGGCTTCTTTATCTTTCTTGAATGTATTTATTTTTTTTCTTTTTGGATACAAACCTTAAGAAAAAACATTTTTTTTTTGTCAAGCAACTTTTGTTTGAACATAAAAAAATTATTGAAAAATCAATTGAAATTGCGTTAATAATAAAATTTTTGGTCAGAGCCAGCACAAAATCAAAAATCACTTTTTATTTAAATAATTCTATATATATAAAAAATAAATTATTAATTTGCCAGTTAGACTTCAGAGACATCGTAAAAATTAAAATTATATTGATATCAACCATTAAATTTTACATTTTTAACAAAATTTTGAGCAAGTAGAATTTTATTTTTTCGTTGTCCTATATTAATGTAAGATTTTTTTATTTAAACCCAAATCACTTCTGAAATAAATAATTTAATTGAAAAAATTTATTATGACGGGTTGATAAAATACATTTTTTAATATCATTAAACTAAGTTTGAAATTATTTAAAATAAGATTAAAACTAGATTTTGTTCGTTTAACTCAAAAATGGCTTCAGAAAAAATATATTTATATTTATTTCTTCGAAATTATTGACTGATTTTTAAATTTTAACATGCATTGCTATGTTTACGGTATTTTCAATTTACAATTGACAATTTATTTATTTCCAAAAAAATTAATGAAAGAGGAATACAGTTTTTTTTAATATTTCTTATCAAATTAAAGACTACACTTTTGTATACATAATAACAATCGTTTGATATATGTATTTGATATCTAAGTAAACACTTAAAAAATAATTGTTATCTTTTTGTAGAGCTTTAAATATGCGTCCATTATCAATGTATTATCAAAGATAATATAAAATTCCATAATTTTCTGTAAAAAAATTGTAGAATAAATTTAGCATTGTGAGTAAACAGCATATTTATATTTTTTTTTTTGTTTCTATTAAAACAACAATAAGAAGGCCTGCGTTTCTGAACGACTTTTAATATTATTAAAATCCAAGAGATTATTCATAAATAAGTATATCAAAAGATTTATTATTATGAAACATCTACTACCAAGTGCATTACAATTAATTTTCATTTTCAAATGACCTTGCTAAGTGCATGATAAAAATATTTAGCTCAATATACTCATCAAATCAATTATTATGCCACAATACACTACCAACACTTTCAAAATTATAATTTGTCTATTTAAAAACTTAACAGGTGTGTGTTCAAAAAATCAAAAACAAACAATTAAAATACGTTTTATGACGCCTCGTTTTTTGCATTGTTGTTGTGCGTAAAGGGTAAAGGGAAATTTAAAACAAAAAATAGTAAAAATCCGAAATTGGTCAAAGTAAATGAATTCTTGAGCAGTTAAATGAAGAGTCACACACCTCGGGTTTGTTGCTCGTACTTTAATTCGATCATGAATATTCGGAAATTGATTTATTCACAGTCCTCAGTTGTTTAAAATAATATTCAATTGCAGTCCATTATCGCGCTTTGAACGAACAACAACTGAGCTTATCAAGTGTTTAAAATATTCAGTACACAATGTTGAATTTGACATTTTTCATCTTTGTCGGTTTCTATGCATTCATTTCCTATCTATACGAGAACCTTAGAACCCCTATTCGTCTATTAATATTACGTCTAATCAGCAATTCAAGACCTACCCTAAAGGAGCGTTTTGGCACCTGGGCAGCGATTACGGGTAGCAGCGATGGGATTGGTGCGGCATATGCCAAGGAATTGGCACGGGAGGGCATCAATGTGGTCCTAATAGCCAGGAATGAGCAGAAACTTCAGGCTGTGGCTGATAAAATTTGTGAGTTAACTTTAATTAATATTGGTCAGCAAAAAACCTCGACCTTATTATTAAATACTCAGTTTAAAATCTTAACTAATTTTGCAGCCTCAGAGTTTAAAGTGGAGACAAGAATTATTGTAGCGGATTTTACAGTGGGTGCACAAGTTTATGAACACATTGAACGCGAGTTGAATGAGTTGCCTGTAACTATACTAGGTGAGTAATTCCAATCAACATAAAAACATGTATTTGGTGTATCTCTATATATATAAAGGACTACACAATGTTAAGGATCACATTGTCTAGTCCTTTATATATATAGTTTAAAATTCGCATATCCTGTATAATTTAAAAAAAAAATTTTTAGACTTTTCTTCCATGAAATTCATTAAAATTTTATTTAATATTTAAAACCGTAATAATGAATTTTTTTTTTGGAAAAAAAAAACAAAATTGTAAATTGTCATTAATATTTTTTTTTGCTCAAAAAATAAAAATCAAATTCATCGCAAAATTTTTTTATAACTAAATGTGGAGTGGTACCTTTGAACAATAAATAAACTAAGACGAACCGTAAAAACTTCTTTTAAAAATATTTAAAACGTTTTGAAAAATAAAAAAATTTTCCGAAAATTTTAAAAGTAATTTTTTTATATTTTTTTCTTGATTCTTTTATTGGGCAAAAATATCAAATATTCCACATTTAGCTATAAAATCACCATAAAATGATTTTTAGACCAAAAAAATTAAACTCAATTAAAATCGGTATTTTTTTGCATTTATTTTTTATTAAAAAATAATAATAAATAATGTTTTTTTTTTGAGTAAAAAAAATATAATATTAAATAATTGTTAACAATTTTTTTGCTCAAAAAATATGACTTAAAATTCTCCTACGAATTTGTTTGTAGGCAAATGTGTAAAATTGTGTATTTATTCTCAATAAGTGAGCGAACACAAGTATTCTATATTTTCCAAAAATTGTTAAAAAAGAGCAAAAAACCTTTATCCAAAACTTTTTAAAAATTTTCAAGATATTTTTAGGTTCTTTTTGGTGCTATTATTGGGCAAAAATATCAAACTTGCCACATTAAGCTATAAGAACGCCATAGGCGGAGTTTAAGATAAATTTTTGGGTTTTTTTTTGGCAGTTAATAAAGATAATTTTTGTATATTATTTTTCATTATCAAAAAATTAAATTTTTTTTTAAATAATATTTATAATCATTATAATCTCCTCCGCAGTAAACAATGTGGGCATAGGCATGCCAGGTGGCCTCAGGCGATGGACAAAGGAGCAAACGCAGAATCTGATCGAGACCAATGTGATGGCCGTATCGCAGCTTTCCCGCTACTTTGTACAGCGCCTGCGCGACTCCAAACAGAAGGGTGCCATTGTGAATGTTAGCTCTGGCACGGAACTACAGCCCGTACCATATGCGGCACTCTATGCCGCCTCCAAGGCCTATACGCGCAGCTTTACCATAGCACTAAAATCGGAGGCAGCACCGTTTGGCATTCATGTGCAGCTATTGTCGCCCAATTTTGTGGTGACCAAGATTAACAATTACTCGCAGCGTATTATGAAAGGAAGCCTCTTTGTACCCTCGGCTGAGGCATATACCCGCAGTGCTGTTGCCCAGCTGAGGGATGGTGTGGATGAAACTCCTGGTTATATTTGGCATCATATACAGAATGCGGCAGTCACAATTTTGCCTTGGAGACTAAGACAAGAACTTGTTCAATTATTCTTTACATATATTGCGAACAAACGTAAATAAAAGCTTAGCATACTCTTGGGCTGCAGCTTTAATTGGTTGGTTGGTGTTTCTGCTAATGTAAGCGGCTTGCTTGTGTCTTGGCTATAAAGCTATAAAGCTTTTTTCTGGCAACAAACTTTCTTGTCAAAATCAATAATTTTGTTGGAACTGCACATAAATATTATGAAAGTATTATTCAGTCTCTAAACGTTAACCAACAAGTTTGGTACACAATTAGTTAAATCTATTAAGCAGGTACGCCTTAAGGGTCTTATCTGCAACTACAAAATTTTACAATATTCTTGTATAAAGTACTATTACTATCAGCTGTAATTTGACATATTTATACACAAATTTATTATTTCTTGTTAGATTAATTAGTTAAAATTAGAACTGCAATTATAACAAAAGTGTTCCTTATTATTTTCTTTATTGCATGCCATAAAAAACTCACTTTTTCTGTAATCTAAAGACAAATTCTTTTTACAAATATATTTGGCGCATTTTGTTCACTCAAACAAAATGCAAACAAAATGTATTAAAATAATTTTTTTTTTTTTAGTATAGGAATATTTTTGTTATTTTTAACCAGAAGGTAATTGAAAATTTATGCTTCAAAAATTATTATATTTTAAATTAAATGTTACTGAATACCGACAAAATATTTGAAGACACGAAATCTCATCAAAATCATTATTATAATTTAATGTTATAAAAGAATTACTTCCTTTACAGTTCGGAAATGTCAGCTACTATAATTAACACATTTCAAAATGTTTAATATATCAAAACACTTTAGCAATAATTGACAATTTATTATCATTATCAAGTGTTCCAAGTTTCAAGTTTTGTTGCATGTTAAAAGGCAATTTTTTGTTATTTTTTTGCAACTTTTGCTTAATTGTTTTCAATTAGTTAAATCTGCTATATTGCGACGTGTAAGTATAGGCTAATTATGCACTTGACAGTTAATTACGAACAAAAATACAAAAAAAAAAAAAAAAAACTGTCACACATTTCATGCGGTCAAAAGGGCTGAGAGAAAAAAAATGCAAATTAAATGTCTAATAATTCATGCGTCAAATCTTCACACCCAAAAGCATTAACAACAATTCAAGCAGAGCAACAAATATAAAAAATTATAAACTTTATGTTTATGAAGCAATGTAGTTACAAAAAAGAGAGAGAAAAAAAAAACTAGCCAACAACTAAATATAGTTTGTATCTGTATCCGCAGTTTTGTTTTATGTTCATGACTTTAGATACACCACAGCAATTGCAGCTTATAAAACCCGAAACTTGAAAAACCATCATCAGGCCTGCAATTCAACTTCAGTTTCAGTTTCAGTTTCAGTTTTCAGTTTTTGGTTTTTCAGTTTTCAGTGCGTGTTTGTAGCTCAGAGACGACGCTTGTGTGCCACAGCTCAAAAAAAAATAAATTAAATTAAATCGCGTTCGCATTTAACTACAAGATATAATTAAAAATTCATATAAATACAACAAAAATAGTGCAAGTGACAAGCTCAAAGTGTTTTCAACTAAATTTATATACATATGTTTAGCATGCTGATAAGCTTCAATTCAATTACATAAAAGTACATAAGAGTGCTATCAACTGTTGCTTATCATTTAGCACATTTAGTACGACTTATATACAGTTTGAATTAATCCAATATAAAGTGTGTGTGATTTTATTCATTATGCAGCCAGAGTTGGAATTAAGCATTTATACATTGCTACGCATGGCATTCATTTGGCAATTGATTTCTTTGGCCATTTATTTGGTTGGCACCTTGGCCATTGCCACCTTTCTCTACGACAACTTTAGATCTTTAATAAATATTATTAAAGCCTTATTGGAGCCATACTTTCAGCCACAATTGCCGCAAACTTTGCTGGATAAATTTGGCAAATGGGCAGGTGAGTTGGAAAAAAAAATTTTTTTAAAAGAAAAAAAATTTATATATAAAAAAAAAGTTACACAAATAAAATGATAAATTAGAAATTAAATAAAAAATATTTTTTTTTTTTTTTTGATAAAAAATAAATTTGAAAAATGTTTACTTTTTTTGGATTAAAAATAAATTTCAAAGTTGAATGAGTATGTTCGCTGTAGAATCTGGAGTATCTCATTGCATTAAAAACAAAATCAATATTAATTAGTCAAGTAGGCAGCAGTCTGAAATTAATTATAATTAATAATAACAAAACAAATTTAGAATTAAAAACAAAACTGTCATGTATTTAAATTTTTATCTGTTGCACTAATTAAATTATAAATAAATAAACAACAATTAAATAAGTAAATAAATAAGTTCAACAAACTGTCCTTATAATCTTATAAAAAGTTCTCTAAAAATATATTTGCATATTTTACGCTTTGCTTTTTTGTGCTTCATTAACTTGTAAATATTTTAATATATATATATTATATTTTTTTAGCAATTGTTTACGTGCTGATGCATTTAAATGATTAAGGCCTGAGGTTTTATTTTTTTATTTCATTAAATTTATCAAATTACTAAGCAAAATTTGCTTAACAAAAAACAAGATTTTAGCAGCTTTAAAGGCTCAAAGCAATCAATTACTTGAATAAAAAGTTTGCATTAAAATAATAAAATGATAATTACAAACATGACAAAAGCTTCAGATGACAAAAACTGAATATTTCTACAGAGATTCACATAATATATCTAAAATATCTTTGTCAGCTATAGTTTAATATTGTAATTGATTATTAAATTAAATATAAATTTTATATAATTATTATAAAAGTAATGAAATAATTATTAAAATCAAGCTTGAGCCAACTATTTATTTCTTATAGTAAATAATATAAAACTCGCAATTGCCAAATTTAATTGAGAAATTTGTCAAAAAAAAAATTACAAAAAAAAATTTACAATATTTCTTTGAGAACTATAAAATGGTAAAAAAATTGCTGCTAATTACTTGATTATATCCTTTATAATACTTGTAAAATTCCTATTCTGGCAATTACAAAAATTTGCACACAAATGTTTGCCCATTAATTAAATATAAGTATTTAAAAACCAATTCAAACAAATATATAATTAGTGAAAACTTTAATTAATATTTAGCTACAATGTAGAAATTTCTATTAAATTGTAATTTTGTTCAATTTACATTTTTTTAAATTATGTAAATTGCGTGCTCATAATTTTCAACAGCATTATTAGGACAGAATATTTTTTTTAATTATTATATAGAAATCTCGTGATCATAAAACAAATTATAAATTAAATTATATTTTATTTAATGGTGATTAATGTAACCATAACGTATAGATTAGTAAATGCCAAGTCAGTCTGATACAACACAAAAATTTTAAAAATCAAGTACATAATGTAGAAATTTATGAGTATATAAAATAGATTAAAAACCATATCAAACAACTGTTTCAGTGCACAAGTTCTTAATTTGTTTATATTTTATTTATAGAGCAAACAAAGTCATTCAACTCATTCAAATGAAAACGAAACTAAACCGGATTTCTTAAGCTTATGAATGAACATAGAAATAATATGTTAATAAAAAAAAAATAATATAAATAACGACGTTTGTAGATTTTTTATTTTATCGCCTTTTGCATATTTATTTATTATATTATTTCACATTACTTTTGACCTTGCGAGCATTGATAATAATATGCACTTAAATTTGTGCACAATTTATTTTTTTTTCCAATTGAATTGTTATTAACAAATATTGCTACAATACTTTTGTTAGCTTGTTGCAAATTTCCCGTAATTAGCAAGCGGCAAACACACAAATTTGCCTCAACTGCCGTTGCTGCTGCTGCCCATATATCCGCTGCACAAATATTTGGCAACCAAATGTGGCCAAGAGGGCCAACAACAACAATAACAACAATAAACCTGTCTAGTGGCAGCAATTGGCGCCTGTTGGCCAGTTGTGCAGTCGCAATCGCAGTCGAAACTGTTGCATTGACTCATTGCAACAGCAGCAACAGTAACAGCAGCAACAACAGCAGCAGCAACGGCAGCAACAGCAAAAACAACGGCAGTAGATATATATAAACAAGACAAATAAACCGATTTTTTATACACTTACTAAGGTTATTATAATTTTAGAGTCATGTTAGGCATCATTAAATTACTGATTGGCATCAATCGAGCCTTGTAATTCTATAAAATTGCAAACTATCTTAATAAAATTTTAATTTTGATGCAGAAACTCGATCGAAATTCTTTATCAAAAATCTGGCAAAGCAACAAATGTTTTAAAGTGGATTTTTTGTTTAAATCAGACTTTAATTTATTGCCATTAAAATTTCTACAAGACGAGTTCAAAAACTCATTCTTTTAATTCTATTAAATTCAAAACTATTCAACTTTTGTATTAGAAAAAGAGATTAAAAATTTAATTGACACCCAGAATAAAAATTATAAAAAATGTATAATTAAAACATAAAAATCTGTAATCAAAACAGCACAAGAAAATTTATTCAAACCTGGTTTTGCATTTTACAAAAAGACCTCTAATATATTTAACAAATTACAAAAAACAAAAATCAAAAATTATTTATTTACTTATGTGCGCCTTCCTCGGCGATTCTCATAATGCACAGATAGTCCCTGCATAAAATAGGCATATTGGCATATCGAAATGTAAATTATTATATATATTATTATTATTGTAAATTAGTAGTAGTGCTTAGAAATAAAACTCTGATCCGATTATTGAAATTTAGTGTTGACTTTTAATATTTTTTTTTTTCAATATTTCTAAAAGTAATTTTCAATAGTATTAAAAACTCTTGTTGCTCAGCTTTCTCATAAAAGCCATTAGTTTCTCCTTAAAGTGTATTTTCTCTGTCACTTTAGCTTAAAAGTATTTATGTAAGTATATACATAAGTATAAGTATGTATTGATATTTATATTTGTTTTGGGATTGGCAGTGGCAACTGTTCAACTGCTGTTCAAATGCCAAAGAGGGTCAACAAAATAACCAAATGCCTAACTAATGAAAAACGTATAATTAGCAAGGGTATGCCAAATTGTTAAAATATTTAAAAAATTACTTTTGTAAGCTTCAAGTGTTTGGTATTTAAGAATACAACTTTGCTTAAAAGGTATTTTAAAGAATCCAATGAATACTAAATGATTTAACTAGATTTTAAATCCTCATTATTTTGATAAAGCTAAACACATTTTAATCGGAATATACTTTCGATCATGATTTGATTTAACATTTAATGATTAAAAATTAATTTTTGTTCATTTTTTGAATATTATTTAACGTTGCTACAAGTCCGTTAAAAGTTATCATCCTAACTTTTAACACGCTTAACTATTAAAAAAAAAAATAATCTCAATGGATTTTTATTCGGGGTGTATTTTTTATCATAATCTATCAACTATATTGAATTGACATTTTAATTTAATGAATATAGCAAACTAAAATTTTTCCAAAATTTTTTTTTTATATTTGCAATTCTACCCGCGTAAAAGTTTTTAAAATATTTTAAATATGTCTTCCAATTGTTTGCTGGCATTAAAATGTATATAAACTACTATTTGATTTTATAATTTTTAATTGAAATAGAAGCAAAAAACTTAAGAAAATATTTGATTGCTTTTTTGAACTAATATTTCAAGTTTTCTTTCTATCTGTAAATAATTTAATGTTTATTTTTTCTTGGGACTGTGCTTGGCAGACTACAACATAAATTAATTAATTATGTTAAAAATGTTAACTCAAATGTTGGCAAAAATATGATCAAAAAAATAATTCACAAATAAGTTCATCCCAGTTTTTACAAAAATTAAGAATTAAATTTAATTAATTTATTTTTACCTTATGTATTATAAAACTTGCCTCAGTACAATCTCAATGACATATCCTTTCTCTTTTTTTGTTTTTTTTTTTTTTAGTGATAACTGGCGCCACTGATGGCATTGGCAAGGAATATGCCAGAGAATTGGCACGTCAAGGTCTCAACTTGGTGCTCATATCACGCACCAAGGAGAAGCTTATTGCGGTAACCAATGAGATTGGTAAATAATATACATTATAAATACTTATATATATAGAATTTACAAGCTCTGACCTGTCACTCAACTTTCACAGAGAGCGAGCACAAGGTGAAGACCAAATGGATAGCTGTAGATTTTGCCAAAGGACGTGAGGCCTACAATCAAATTGAAAAGGAATTGGCTGGCATTGAAGTTGGTATACTAGGTAAGTTGATTATCAATAAAAACTATAATTATGTATAGTATAAAGAACATATAAATAAACTTTGAAATAAAGAAAAAGCTATGATTAATCCGAAGTTCGTACTGAAAAGTACTGTCTTTGGATATTATTGTTATATTTAAAATTAATGATATATTTTATTTATTTTAATAAAAATGAATTTAAATTGAAATTAATGCCGAAAATTCTAAAAAAGAGTTTATTATTATTATTATTTTTATGAATAAACCACTTTAATTAAGTACAAATATTAAAAAAAAAAAAAACATTTTTACGTATTTGTAAAATTTGTAAAATAAGATTTAAAAAGATATTTAAAGCACAGAAATGTTTTTAAGAAAAAGAAAATAGTAACATATAAATTAAAGAATAATATAAAATAAATATATTGGGAATTACACTAGGTCACAAAATTTAGCTTTTTTTTTGTATAAGTTACCAAACCTACTTTTTCTGATACATATGGTGCCCCAGATGACGAAAAACCACTTTAAAAATTTTTCTATGGTAAGACTTTTTTTTAAAAAATTTTTGAAATCTGGTATTTATTTTTTTAGCTTTTTTTCAGAGGCAAGCCTACAGATTTTAGCATTACTCGAGAATCTTACAGCCGATTTTCAAATGCTTTACGTTTTCTGAAAGCTAATAAAAGGGCCTATTAATCACACATATACTTTATTAAGTTTAATAATAATTATTATTATTAAGCTTTAAGGCTCTAAAGAAAGGTAAATACAATACAATTTAGAAGAGCTTAGAAAAAAAACTATTTAATTTGCTGTGAAAAAAGAATTTAAATAAATTAAGAACAATTTTTTTTTTTTTTTAATATTTTTTTAGCTTTCAATTCTGTAATGTGTGCTCTATAAATTTAGTTTAGATTTTGAAATTGCAGTTCAAATCAAACAAAACAAATCTACAGTAGCTGTATAATAACCCAACTCATTGTCAACAAAACAGTAGCCGCAATGTAACACTGACAATAATAATGAAATCTGTTTTTTTTTTTTTTTTTGTTGTCAATGCCATTGACAATAGCTAAACATAGGTACTCGTAATAGCGTGCAATTATAATGGCTCTTTTTGGTAGGGTTATTCGATGGACAGTAACGCAGTTTTCAAGTCAAGTACACATACTAGATATATTAATTTTGTGTCGAGTTTTTTTTGAAGTTTTATTTGCCAAACTCATAAACGCTTTGACGCGCTTCAGCAATTTACATTTTGTGTGTGGTCTTTAACCTTGTCACAGCAGTTCCCATTCAAGGCATTTATTATTATTATTTTTTTGGGCCGATAAACAACTCTTTTGTTGGCCTTAAATGCAACAATGATTATAAATCAAAACAGCCAGAAAAATTAGTTCGGACGGGACTCTTAAGACCAAATTTCGTAGAACATTCAGCAGGAAAATGATCAATATTGAGAGAAACATATCTAGCTATAAAATAATGTGATTTCGTTGTTTGTCAATCGATTTGGAAGATTAATATCTTAAAAGACGCTTAAATAATGGAACTATGTAAATGCAAAATATAAAAAAATTAATAAATTTTTTTCGACTTTTCTCCGAATTTTAAAGTTAAAAAACCGAAAAAATACCGCTCAAAAAATCATAATTTTCTTAATTAAATATATATAGTTGTAAAACTAGAAATTTAAATTTAATAGTTCTTATTAATGATTAATAGATATATTCAATAGCTATTAGAAAGCGTTAAGCTTTTAAATATTGGCTATAAGGCTCTAAAGTGACATCAAAAGTAAAAGATCAAAACTTTAGGGTCAAATCTGAAAAAAAACCAAATAAAAATTCCTGGATCAAAAAAAAAAAATTTACAAAAAATATTGAAGTGGTTTTTCATCATCTAGGGCTTTTGTAACCTTTTGCAATTTATCTATAATTTATTTATCTGTTTTTTTTAATTACAGTCAACAATGTGGGTAAAATGTATGATTATCCAGAGACACTGGAACAGGTGCCGGAGGATGTCATTTGGGATATTCTTACAATTAATATTGGCGCTGTTACCATGTTAACACGCAAGATTGTTACACAAATGAAATTGGCCAGAAAGGGTGCAATTGTGAATATTGGTTCCGGATCAGAGTTGCAACCTTTGCCAAATATGTCTGTCTATGCGGCGACTAAGAAATATGTTACATATTTCACACAGGCCATGGAACAAGAGCTGGCCGAGTACAATGTCACAGTTCAACTGGTTATGCCCATGTTTGTCATTACCAAAATGAATCAGTATTCAGATTCGGTAATGAAGGGGGGTTTCCTAATACCCAATGCAAGAAGTTATGCCAGATCGGCGGTCTTTACGTTGGGCAAAACAAATATGACAAATGGTTTCTGGACACATGGGCTTCAGGTGAGATAAATATATATTATAATCTCTATTTATTAAATAAAAATTCATTAATTTGTGTAAAATACATGAACTGAAAATAAGAGTAATGGCAGTAAATTTTAACTAAATAAATTATTATTAAATCATTAAATCTTAGAGTACACTTTTTGACTATCGAAAAACACAATAAACTCACATTTATAAAATTTGCGATAACAGTAATTTTTAAATATAATATTTTAATTTATTAATAATAAATATACATAAATATCCTTTAAAGTTCATGTGGTTTATTTAAATATGATTTTAATTTTAATTTTTCAAACAGTAACAGAATAATCTTTATTTGCTGATTTTTAAAATAAAAATTTAAAAAGAAAAGTTAAAAATAATAATTTTTTTAGTAAAATAAAAATTTAATTTGCTGATTTTTAAAATAAAAATCTAAAAAAAAATTTTAAAATAATAATTTTTTTAGTCGAAAAAAAAATTGTTTTTTACTAATATGGCAAAATAATTATTATATCGAAATTTTTATTTAAAAAGTCAGAAAAGAGACTGCCCCAGCTAATTAAAATTCTTGAGCATTTTTACCTAACAATTCACCAATTACCTGTTTGTGTTTCCGAAAAAATTATTCGGAATTGTACTGACATTTGAAAATAAATCAAAAAAAATTTTAATAATTTTTTTAAGTCTTTGAAGCATTAAAAAAATTAAATCAATTGCTAATTCAAAAGAAAATATTGAAATAAAATAAAAATCAAGTACGCTAAAATATGTAAATAATATGTACTCGGAAATGCAAACAGACCAGTTTGATTATATAACGAATCTCTAATCTTAAATGCCACTAATAAATCGCAAAAAATTTAATTTCCTTTAATAATTGGATTATATAATTTAACTACAATTTTATAACACATTTGCTTTAATCCCAAACTCTATTTTTTAGTACTTTTTTATGAAACTGGCGCCGCTGCATTTACGCATGCTCCTTGGACACCAATTGACACGACGTCTGCGACTCGAGGCTCTTGACCAGCAAAAGGTGATTTAATCATCAAAAACTTTACATTTACATTCTAAGAGTATTGTAAATATTGGCGCATAGTTTTAATAATAACAAACAGTAAATATATACTAAAAAAAAAAATTTTGTAAAAAACAAAAAACCGGCTAAGAAAATTCAATTTGCGAGTCTTTCGCCAAAATGCATACACAGTCAGTTGATTGCATAACCTCTACAGTTGCTGCATTTTGTGTGCAGAGAGTTTTGGAAAGGGGGGGAGGGCGGATATGGTATAAATGTTATATAGCCAAGAAACCGGTTGACCAAACAACGGAAGAGTCAACGAACAAAGATTCCAAAAAATAAAAATAAATAAAATAAAGCTACGCTTCATTGCATTCAGTTGGCATTCTTGAGACTTTTGGTTTTTTGGTGCAACAAAAAAAATAAGAAAATATTTAAATTTGACTTGCATGCAAGTCTTAACTTCAAGTGCATGCCTCTGTCATTTAATAATCCATGAGGGTCTCCTTCAATCATTGTGGTCACTGGTCACTGCTCAATTATGCAAGTTGACATTACAATGCAATTTTGAGCCCACATTAGTATGACAAGTGTATTTATGTACTTACTTGCAGTTTTTTCCTTTGGCTTTAACTATGTGAGTTATTGTTGTTAGAGCCTAACTAATTTATCATAGTACTAGTTACGCTAATGACAAAAAAAACTCAGCACTTATCAATTGTGGCTATTTGCGGCTATTCAAGGTTATATTTATTTTGGGAGTGCATTTTTAATTTAAATACAAAGTAAAAAATTAGCGTGACGACATAATATCGCTACAATCTTCTACAGTACATTGTGTTGGCGAAATTATGTCGCTTCTTTTTGTGGTTATTTGCAGCTAATCAAGGTTATATTTATTTTGGGAGTGCGCTTTGAACTTAAATAAAATTTAAATATAGGGCTAACGACATAATATCGCCGCCACACTCACGTCCAGTTCATTGTTTTGGCGAGTTTATGTCGCTTTTTCTTTGGCGATATTATGTAGTTTGAAAGCGATATAAATTCGCCAGCGGCATAATTAAATTGTCTTATCACAATATAAAGACGCTTGAAAAACGGCGAAATTGTGACGGCGAGATAATGTCGCTGTGCGGCGGGTTTATGTCGTTGTGCGGCGGAATTATGTCGCTGTGCCTAAAACTGAAATGCATAATTCAATGATAATAAATATCAATTACTTTTTATTTTTTTTAAAACATATATTAGATATTAAATCATTCAATATTTTTTATAAATACTTTATTTTTTTATACCCTTGTTTTTTATTATTATTATTTATTTTTTTTTTTACCTTTTTTTTTATTTATATAAAATATTTTGAACACATGGAGAGTAAAAATAACTGGGCACTGTGTATGTATTAAAAACTAGGATCTAAAGAGAATCAAAATTATTATTGTTTATTCAAGTAGGTACAGAATAGTCCCTATGGAAGTAAAACCAAATTTAAAAATTAAAAAAAGCAGGTAATAAACTATAATTTTACGTGATCTACATCAATTAACTACGATTCGATAAGAATTGTTAATCGTTATCGATTGATGTCTGCGCCGAAAGAATGTTTCAAATATTCAAAAAAAAGTGGAAACACTAAAGAAATTTTTATTTTGGAAAATTTAAATTATTTATTTTGCTTTTTCGATTTTAATTTATTTCTACAGATTGTTCTTAATGCAATTTTAATTTAAGAAAAAAAGCAGTAATTAAATTCAACTCATTATATTTATCGCGTGACAATAATATGAAGATGAATAAATTTTAGTAAAACCGATAACTGTAAAATAAATTCAATCACCGCCCACTATTTATACAGTTTTAAATAAAAACAATTTTTTGGTTGCCCATATTTTTTTTGTTTTTTTTTTTTGTTTTTTTATTCCTGCAGTTTGTTGTTTGTTGTTAATGCATTTTTTTGTTGGTTTGTTTTTTTTGTTTTGTTGCTGGTCTTGTTGTTGTTATTTACGAAAAATGCAATTATTAAATAAAGATCTTACGATATGTATGTAAAGTGCAAAGTGTTAAACAATGAAATAAACAATTTCTCTATGTGTGTGCGTGTGTGTGTTGTTTGCCTGCTGTTATATACACAATTATACTGTACATCATGGTCTATAAATTGTAAATAGTAAATTAGATAAATTCCATTGCGAAACTAAAAATTTTTTGCAAAATTAATTATTTATGATTAGAACAGATGATGCCAAGGCCAAAAACAGGCCATGGAAATACGTGGTGCCAATTGCCATCCAACCCTATTGCGATCATGATTATATATATTCATATATATAATACATGAGTTCTTCTCATCGTGGGAAATCCAAATGGACCGCAACACGTGGGTCAAATCAAGCGTTGAGCACTGTAAAAGATACAAATAGCATTAGTTAGATATATGTATTTATATATATATATATATATATAGATATATATATTGGAAATAAATAGATCTTACCGCCACACACACTCGCCTCGTTGCAGGCCATTGATGTTAAGCCCCCCAACAATTTTCTGCCTGCGGCCTTGACGTCATCTACGGGAAGTAATAAAAATTGTTAAAAAGAAAATTTTCATGAAGAAAAAAAATTTTCTCTAAAAGTAGTATAGGTACAGTGAAATTTTCTATAACTAGGCAGACCTATTTATTTATTTTTCCAAACAAAAATCATTTCTGTATGAGGAATTCCTATTTCATAATAATTTAATTTTTTAAAACATTTTTTAAAAACGCAAAGAAATAAAAAAAAATAAAATAACAAAAATAAAAATAATTTATCGGATGTTTTCTATACAAACACTAAATTCAAATAATTAAGGGAAAAAAATTATTAACGTCTCATAATTAATATTTGTGTATTTTTATTTTTTTAAAAGTATATTTAAATTAATTTTGTAATAAGTATATTTTTTAAAATATTTTTTAAAAACGCAAAAATTTAAAAAAAAAATAAAATAAAAAAAATAAAAATAATTTATCAGATGGGCTCTAACAAATACTAAATTCAAATAATTTGGACAAAAAAATTGTTAAAGTTTTATAATTAATATTTGTGTATATTTATTTATTTTTTTTTTTTTTAAGTATATTTAATTAAATTTTGTAGTAAGGTTTATAAACTTGCGAAAAACTTCTACCGAGACATTCACATTAAATGTCCAACTAAAGGAAATTTCACTGTACTTTAATATTCTAAAATTCAATAATTGCACCACAAACCTAAAAATTAAGTCCATGTGTGTTTAAATAAATGGAATTACGTTGCTTAAAATGTTTTTTGGCAAACAAAATTGAAATTCAAAATTCAATTGTTTTGTTTTTGTTTCTGGATTTTCATTTGTTTTTCTTTCAGTTTTCTTTTTTTTTATTTCAAGTGGTCAAAACGCATAAACAAAAACCAACAATATAATCAAGATCTGTGTTGTATTTTTAGCTTAAAAGCTTTTAATTCAAAAGTATTCAAATTTAAAAATTGTGTTTCTATTTCTATAATATACAAAAAGTACATAAAAAAAGGCGTTAAAAAAATAAAGATAATTAATTGTATATACATAAATTCGCATAATCTCATAAATTGTTGCATGCAAGATTTCATAACGCGTTTAAAAATAAAAAAAAATAATACGAAACTTTTTGAAAATTATGTACGCTCACAAAATTCGTTTGACAAATTTCACACGTTGTGAAAATGTTTTTCAAAATGAATTTTTATTTTTTTGAGATTTTTTTTCAGGCGATTTTAGATCTCTAGCGGGCCATGTCGCAATTTTGTCGTTAAAAAGTAGATAATTTTATTTTATTTTTATATTTATATTTTGGAAAATGATTTCTTTAATGTTGCGTTTGCCAAGAAAACAAGGGAGGGAGAATCTAGCTATATAAGTAAACAAATATGCTAAGTATATTCAAAAATAATATTCAAAAATATTTAGCATAGATTTTTCATTTTCTAATTTCATTAATTAATGTCATCAAACAGGCTCATTAAATGGCAATTATTGAAATTTTAGAATTTTCTAAAATATATATTTCATATATATACTTAATAATATATTTTATAATATTTATTTTGTATTTTTATTTTGACACTTACCTGACTTAGGGTACTAATAGAAATCCATTAAATGCTAGCGGCTTAAACAAAATCCTAGACATAATTGTTGTTGTTGTTTGTTTTAAGAAAATTTGTTGGAATTTCGTTAAAAAATCTCAACATGTAAGTATATCCTTGAACTAAGTAGTAGGTAGTATTCAAAACATGATTTAAAAAGCGGCTTCATAGAAGGCATAGAGCAAGAAGAGCAAAAATGCCAAAATTAGGAAGGTGGTAAACAAACTTCTGGCTTCATTCATGTTGTTGCTGTTGTTGTTGTTGTTGTTGCTGTTGTTGTTGCTATTATATAGAAATATATAAATATATATATAAATAACAAATTAATTTATGTTAATTACACTATTAACTATAGTTAAGACACACACTTATTAGTTTTAAAGGAATCTCGCAAAAATCCAAACTAAACCGTTCGTAGCCAATGGCAGCGAATAACTGAGAAAAATTTTCTCCACAAACTGGCCTACAATATTTCTAATTTTTTTTTTATCAAGATCGGCCAGCAGCCAAACTCAATGGAATTATGGTTCTATATAGAACACACACATAATCATAAACATTTATATCTAGAGAAATATAGATTTCTCTGCTTGTATTTGTGTCCAGTTGTTGCGCATATTTCGACGCGGCACACACATTGTATATATATATATATATACATATGATCGGTATATATATCTATATATTTAATACTTATAAATATGTTTAGATTCCATGGATTGTGTTGTGTGGGCGACGAGCGCGTCATTTGCCGCATGCAGCACATAAAAAAGTTTTGATAGCCTTCCATAGAAAGTTCTTTATTGATTCTTCCAAGTTTTCTCTAAATTTTACCTGGTCCATTATTCATTTAATTGGCATTTGGACCGCTTGCAGTTGTTGAAAAATGTTTTTAAAGAATTTATTTATTTTGTTTTTCGGCATTCTGAATGGGAAAATTGTTTTTTTTTTTTATATATTCTCCAGTCAGTCAGCATGTGTAGTCTTAATTGTATTTTATTATTGTATTATTTATAGTATTTTTTTTCTCTGACCGCTAAATACATTTCAATATTGCTGCTTGTTTGATTTTAATTTTTGTTTCTATTTTTTTTTTCTTCTTTTTTTTGAAACGTGTCCAAAATATTTCTATAATTATTTTGCGGGCACGTAGCACAAAGTCTGTTTGCCCTAGTTTTATGGAATATTGAATTTTAATGGATGTTTTAAGTGAACATCTCAATAGATTAAATAATGCTTAGAGATTACATTTATAATTAAATAATTTCGCAGCTAAATAAATCGCATAAAATATATTCCAATTAGCCAACTTCAGCTCTTAAAGTAGCTGATTTGAATGAAAATTTCCTTTTTTTTTATAAAACTTTTACAAAATATATTTTGTAACTTCTAAAAGTATCTACATACCAAATTTAAAAACTCTAGCTCTTACAGTATCTGAGTTCCTTGAGTTATTTATAAGTAATATATTATTCCATTTTCAGTTCTAAATAACTTTATTGGCAATCTAAAATAATAATAAAATATATATACGCAATTTTGTTAACTCTTTCTCATATGAATGACTTCCATTCAGTTTTCTTCTTATAATTCCTGTTTTTCCGATAAATTTCTATAAAATATATTTTATATTTGGTATTAGAGCCTGGATACCAAATTTAAGCACTCTAGCTCTTACAATCCCTGAGATCCTTGAGTTATTTATAAATAAATTATTCCATTTAACTATATGTTCATTATAAAATAACTGCCTATCTAAAATAATAAAAAACATATGTATATATACAATTTTTTTAACTTTGGTTCATATGAATAAGTTTCATTCAGTTATCTTTATATAATTCCAGTTTTTCCGATAAATTTCTATAAAATATATTTTAAAATTGGTATTAGAGCCTGGATACCAAATTTAAGCACTCTAGCTCTTACAATCCCTGAGTTCCTTGAGTTATTTATAAATAAATTATTCCATTTAACTATATGTTCATTATAAAATAACTGTCTATCTAAAATAATAAAAAACATATGTATATATACAATTTTTTAAACTTTGGTTCATATGAATAAGTTTCATTCAGTTATCTTTATATAATTCCAGTTTTTCCGATAAATTTCTATAAAATATATTTTATATTTGGTATTAGAGCCTGCATACCAAATTTAAACACTCTAGCTATTACAATACTCGAGTTCCTTGAGTTATTTAAAAACAATTTATTCCATTAAAGCATAACTTACCAGCACTTCTATAACTCTATGCCTCTATCCATTTTGTGTTACTTTACAACACTGCATACATGATCCACAGCAGGAATAATAATACGGCCAAAATGCCGAAGGTGGTCATCAAATTCTTGGCCTCACTCATATTGTTTTAATTTCTATAAATAAATGTTGAAAAATACCAACAAAATTAAAAAAATAGAAATTGAATAAAAGCAATTAATAAATTATTAAGGTATATTATGAGATCCCAGTGGGAATATTATGTGTATATATTTATAAAAATATATCAATAAAAAATAGAAAACGAAATCAAATTAAAATTTTCAGCTGGCGCGTGAGAAATTCTGATTTGATATAAACATTAAAAAAACGCGCCCATAAATTTCAAAATCACATATCATTTTGTTTTCAAATTATACAACATGTTTTTTTAGTTTTCTTTTTTTTCAAAATTATGAAAAACCATCTGAAAATGTTGTTCATATCAAGATGGCGACAGGCTCTATATATACTATATAGATTTGTTTGATGTTTTGCATTTTGGTATATTTTTTATATTTTTTTAGATATATTTTTTATTTTAGCTGATAGACCAATCAAAAAATGTCTGGTCTATATGTTGGCACTGAGAAGTACATATATATATATATAGAAATTAGTGGCATAATAATAATTCCAGCTTTATAGATTGGAACTGTTCCAAATATTTTTTAATAAATTTATGAGCACGGCACACTCTTTAATTCGATTGAGAGATTACGCACAACAAAATATCACACAACAATGTTCATTATAATTTTTTTGAACTTTCCCCCTGGATTTACCTGGATGTTTTGGGGAATATTTGTTTTTAAATATATATATATATTTCTTTTGTATTTTGCGGACTGTGGCAAAATATTGTGCTATTAACTGGTGCAAGCCTTTGGCCCAACTAAAACCAATTCACGCACTTGGACGATGGGTTGCGCAAAAATATATAGCAAAAAATTAAAAAAATACTTGGAGACGCCAAACATTGGCGTGAAAGTATCTATAAGATACACACAGACAAAATCCAGATATACACACTGCGACGACAAACTTGACAAGTGGAAAAATATATATACATATATATATATATATAGGTGTGTATATAAATCGCAATGGGTTAAAATGAGATGACACCATCAAAAAGTTTGCTTTGGAACATCATCATGCTTTATAAGTTTAAGAAATATCATCGAAAATAAATAAAATAAATTTACGCAGCCGGGTTTGACAGTTTGCGAGCAGCCGCTTGACAGAGAAATGGAACAATAACAATGCCTCTTTAAAACCAAATATAATTTATATATACTAGTATATATAGTATATTATATAGATATAGATTCCATTTTAACATTGTCCATGTTGCTTCCATTTAAACATAAAGAAACTATGGCGTAAAAACATGCACGAGCTTATGTTCTTCCTTGAAGAACTTGAAAAATTTCATTTTGTTGTGAATTGCGATATATATTATCGATATATTATATCGAGGATTCTCAAAAATATTACATGGCATTGGAAAAATTTTAGAATTTGATTGTATGGCAGCTTTTATCATAATTTAAATTCTTTAAATAATAATTCAGCATTAAAAATTTATGGAATTTGTATGCATAAAAACTTATTAACGAAGATAACTTTGTATTGTGGATTTTTGGAATTTAGCTATAAAGGAACTTAAAATATCGAAAAATTTAAAAAAAAATTGACAATATAATGGAAATATTTTAAATTTAAAGGCATAGAAGATTATCATATCTAAAATTCTCAAAATGTTTGAAAATTAAGTACATAGGATCTTAATACATTTAAAATTCTCAATGAAGATGATTTAAGATATTAAAAATTTTGGAATTTGTGTTAATGAAAATTTGTCATAGCTAAATATTCACAATAAAGATGATCTAGTATTAAAAATATTCAAATTTTAAGTGCATGGCAACCTATCACATCTATTATTCCGAAAAATAGATGACGAATTATTTAAAAATTTTTTGGAATTCAAATTTATGAAACATGGCATAGCTTAAGTTTCTAATCGATGACGTTTACGCTCAATTTTGCAATAAAAATTCATGTGGTCTTAGGCTAACGCATAAATTTTGAACTTTAGCTGTTAGAATTTCCAAATTGAAAATAATTAAAAATACGCAAATCAGTCTAGAGTGTATAGCAGTAGTATCTATATATATAAACCTATATATATCTAATATAGATAACGCCTACGTTTTCGTAAACAACTTGTCGGATTTTTTTTTTTTTTTTTTGTTTTTTGTCAGGTCCATGGCACTTCCAAAAGTCGCTGCCTGACAGTTGTCATTAACTCAATTTGAAAATGCACTGCGCAAATGTTGGAAAATAAACCCAAAAAAAAAATAAAAAATAAATAAAAAAAAAATACCAACCATATATACATCGAACATATTATGTATAAGTATATCTCAAGCACATACTTATTTGTTTATTCCTCAAACTGAATAATCTTAAATCAAATCATTCATAATTGTATAAAAAATATCCTTAAAAAAAAAAAATATTTCAAAACATTAAAAAAATATTATTTAAAAATTTGTTAAGATATGAAATGGAAAATTTAATTTATGGAATATAAAAAAAATATGTACTTCTCCATAAGCTCACCAACAATATATATATTTTCAGACACAAAGACACAATGAAGATGATATGAACAAGCCCTGAAAACTCTAAAAAAATACAAGACAAAGCATATATAAATATTATGCATAAGTATATCTCAAATACCTACTTATATATATATACCGCATTGCTTTAAAAATGTTTAGCATAATGACTAAAACCATTATTGAAAAATGTTAAAAAAAAAACATTTTTTTTTTTCGGTTCAACTGCTGACGAAATTGTGTTGAAAATGATTGAAATGTATTGAAAATTTTTACCATTGAACGAAAAGCAGATTTCAATAAATTTAAAAAATTAGCTGTCTATAGAGAAAAGGCAGAAATTCCAAAATTTACACGAGGCACAAGTAGGCAGGTTATTGAACATTGAACGACTATAAAATGCCCTTTATTTGAAAAAGTTATCATAGGTTGACTGAGATTTGAGATTATTGTTCTTAATAACTAAATATACAAAATGATTTACTAAAATCTCTAAGAGAAATTGTTAAGAAGTATATTATATTGTATATATTATATTATTTATTATTATTTCAAGAAAAACTGTGTTTAAATACAAAGCATTTAATGCCAAAATCTTCATATAGAGCTAAGAAAAAATATGCAACAAATTTTGAAAAAATCTTGTAACGCTAAAAAAATTAGAAAAAAAATATATAAAAATTTTTTGTTGTTCATATTTTGTTCTAATTAAAAAAATATAGATATTTGACTTTTAATAAAGATTTCTTAGCTTAAAAAAAACTCTGAAAAGGTAATAAAAATATCCCATAAACTTGTCATATAATTATATAATTTTCGATTATAAGATCAATGTGAATTATTAAAACTTCTATATTAATAAAGCGTGTCATGAAATATTTGAAATATCGTTCTCAGCAGGCAGCAAATTTAAAATAAAAAATTTTTTTAATTAAAAATGAAATTCGAACCCCTCTGCAACCCTTGGAAAAAGCATTTTAAAATATAATCTTAAATTTGCATTAATAAAATCAAATATTGAAATTATAAAAGTTCTGTCTAAACACAATATTAATAATTATTTTTTTTTAATATTATAAATTCGTCTTATACTAAAACTCAAGTATTTAATTAAAATTAACTATAGAAATTATTAATTAATTTTGTGAATATCCCAGCTTTACTCGCAACGATTTAACATGCACTTGGCAGGCGGATTCATGGTCGCATTGGGATCACATTTGAAGGCCGCCTGGAACTCGGGTAGATTCATATAGCCCCGGTTCAGTTGAACCGCAAAGATCTTATCCAGACGATTGCACAGCTGTTGAGCCACCGCATAGAAGATGACACGCTGCTCATCCAGGCCAAAGTATTGAAGGACAAATTGCTCGGCGAAGACGAAACTTTCGCCCTGCAGCCAGAAATGATAATCCCGGAGAGCAGCCTGAAACGAGCGATGAAAATGGAAAATACTTGCCACCTCATGGCTGCCCAATGGGCGATAAATGGGCGCCAATTCGGCATCATAAAGTTGCAACGTTTGCCGCTCCAGGCAATCCAAGGCAGTGTAGTAGCCATCCGTGTCCTGCAACAACTTGGATTGACGCCACAGCTCCAGGCCCTGTGTGGCATAATAATGGTAAATGGGTCGGTGCAGCGACAATATAACAAAATGTAAAAAATGACGCAAGAAGTAAGCTGGCTGTTGCACATCCTCCTCATCGATGTATGGAGAGACAAAGCTATGACGCAACTGGGCACGTCGCAGCTGCAACAGATTGCCATAGAATCTGCCACTGATGAATTGTAATGCGTCATAGTGCAACGTCAATTCGGTGATGTTTAAATAATGTTGCGCGTGGGCGTGCAACAAGCGTGCCACTTGCAACTCGCGCCGTTCCACAGCTGCTGGCAACAAATGTCCATACCAATCTCTGCGATTCAAAGTGCTGCGTCGCCGCTGCTGGAAGCGTGTGGTATGCAACTGATACATGGCCAATGCCACATCGCGGCTCAGCTGTGGCGCCAACACATGCCACTGCCAATATTCCACATGCAGCAAACGTTCAAATTCTGTGGCCAATTGAAAGCAATCCTCATAGGTCAACTTTTGATGCGCCTGCCACAGCACATAGTTGGTGACAATGCGCGGCTCTGTGTGGCGCAACACTTGCCAGGCCTGCTCAATGCGTGCCACATCCAGCGGCAACTTGCGTGCCCCAGCCAACTGTTGCGCCGTAAAGTTAAGCGCACCAAAGAAGCGTTGAAAGTAATCCATTGTATTGTCATCCAATTCCAGCTGCTCCTGTCCAGCTTTAGTTGCTATGCGACTTATGCTGCCCGCCAGTGGCAACTCGCCACGCATGCCACGGCACAGCACACGCATCTCATGTGCCACAATGTGTGCCACCTGACTATGACGTCCCCGCAGCACAATGGACATGCTCTCCTGAAAGCCACGCAAACTGGGACAGGGCAAGTCCGCCAGAGGCGCCACATAGATGGTGTCCTCGGCAAAATAAATATGCAACAAGCTGGGCAAACCATGTGCCGCCAATTGTGCCGCCAATTGTATCCAATTGAGCTGATCATCCAGTTGCCTGCGTTGCCACTGATGCCGCAAAAAGGGCCAGGATGTGAGCACCGGCTCATGGGCAGCCAAAAAGGGCAACTCCTGCAGCAAACGTTCCCAGTATGTGCCCGCCGGTTGGCTGCTCCAGACATGCTGCTCTCCACGCTCTTTACACTCTGTATAAAGCTGGGCTAACAATTTACCCGGCTTGGTTTGAAAGTTGACATATTGTGCCTGAAAGAATTGCATGCGATCCTGCATATTATATAGATATGGAGGCACTGCATCATCTGGTTCCGCTGCCTGCTCCAATTGTGCATAATTTCCACATGCATGTGCATAGAAATCCTCACATGGCTCAGCGCTGGCATTTCGCAAAGTCATCATTTGTTTAAGATTCCGTTTGTAGAGCTGTGTAAAGAATTGACCCGCCTCCGAATTATCCTCTGAGTTGGCGTCTCCATTTGCCAGTCTTAGGATTATAACCAGCAGCATTGGCAGCTGCCATTGCCAGAGCATTTTGCTCATCCGTTCGTTTGTTTTGTTTCACATTAACTGCGCTTAGTATTTCTATTTAAATTTCTAGGTCTTACAGCAGCTGATAAGCTGAATGGAGCACACATTCAATTCTGGAAGAGATTATATATATTGATAGCACATGCTTCTCTATCCACTGTGCCTTGACCTTTAAGATTTACGAGTTTTATATTTTTGCTTGAAATATTTTTATAACAATTTATTACTCATTCGCATGGTGTGCTAGCAAATTAAATAAACTTTTCAATTGAATGGATGTGTATTTGCTTTTTTTTAATAATTTTGTACATTTTATTTATTATTTAATATTATATATTTATTATATAGTTATAAGTTGGAAAGCATTTTTATTAAGCGACAGGAAATTTTCGGAAACTAAAGTTAGTCTATAATTTTTTCGAAAGCAAATGCATTTTTTTAAAATATAATAAATAAGACAAAAAATGGTGATTGAGGTGGTTAAAATTTCTAAAAATATTTAATTATACTGATAATATATTCCTTGTTAAGTTGCTTATATTAAAATATATTCATTACTAAAATATTGATATCAACAGTTTTGTCCGATTAATCTATTTATTTGGATGACAAGCATTGTGCTCTCCCATTAATCAATTGTATAAGAAAAAATTTTTGTATGCCTTTTCCAATTAAATAGGTATTTTAGCCAACATTTAAATATTAAAAAAATTTAAAAAAATTTTTTTTTTTTTATAACTCCAGCTGTAATTACTAGTAGAAACATTTTAAAAATAAGTCAGGGTTGAATATGAATTTGCTGATTACTTTAGACCTTATAAGTAAAATAACATTGCTTAAAATAATCGCAACTATAACTTTTGAAAAAAACCATGAAATTACTTATTTTAGAGACCTCATATATTTTTCCTAAGAACTTTATATGAGCTCAATAAATCAAAATTAATATACTATACCAAACAAGCTTATTTTAAAATTATTTTCAACTTTTTATACTCTTAAAAGGGGTAAGAAAAAGATTTTTCTAAATTTATACACAAATTATAATATTTGAATTTTATTACTTTTTATTAAAATTCATAATTCATTTAAATGAACAAAACACTTTTGGCTTAATTTTTATATGTATATTTATATGTAAATAAGTTTGATCTTTGTTGAATCTTATGCTAAAATATTTCCTTAAGTAATTTAACTAACTTACACAAATCTTTTAAATATTCAAGCAAGTTGCTTTACATACAAGAAAAACATAAATATTTCTTTAAAAAAATTATTTACAGTCCAGGAAAATTTTTTTTACCTTTGTTTTAACACAATAACAAATAGTTTTGTCTATTTAAAGTAGCTTAAGGCTATGCAGAATTGATAATATAAATACACTATAAATTAAAAGAAATTTAAAATAGAATAAAAATAAATAAAAAAATATTTTTATATATATACATTTCTATATAAATCTTGAACTTTTCGCAAGTAGTTTATTTTTTACTTCCGTTCTTATTATACAATCTAACAAATATGTTAATGAAACTACTCGAACAGATGTTTCTTATCATTCTAAATGGTATATAAGTGCTAAAAGTCAATATATTATATATATAAAAGCTGTCACAGAATGAAATAGTATTATTGATTTTATAAGTGTATATATGTATGTAAAAAGTAAATAAAAAATTAGTAAGTTAATTTTTAGAAATATATCAAACAAAACATATTCAAGTAGAGTTTTTTAAAACTTTATAAAAATTGGAAAATCTGTTTAAAATATGCTTTTTATTTTGAAATACATGTTTTCAATATTTTGATGAACTTTTTAGCGTGTGTCAATATGAAAACTGTTTATAAATTTGACAATGTTGCTTAAAGCAAAAAGTTATAAATACATTAATGGATGTCTGTGGAATGGTCAAGATTTCCCACTCAAAAAAGAGAGAAAGAGAGAGTGAGAGAGAGAGAGAAAGAGAGAGAGAAAGAGTCACAGATGTCTCTCATGTATTGAGCTAATGTCTGTCTATTAATTCACATTTTGTTTGACATTCCATGGTGGTTATGTCTTTGAGATTATTAGTGCCCCTGAAAATATAGACAGCAACTATATATACTATATATAAAAATATATAAAACATATGTATATATCTGCAGAGCTATATATTAGGCACAGTTGTGGGCGTTTGTACAGACACGCAGCGGTTAATAAATTGAAAAACTATAGAAATCGGTTAAACTGAATCCACAAAATTAAAGTCTAAAATCAATAAATAAATCACATGTGGAACAGGTAGCCTTAAAGCACTTTATAAACATGCATTATAAATCTTGCCAAATACCAGCATGCCAATTAAATTTACAGGCTGAGGTAAATAACAATAAAAGTCGAATGTGTATACCCTATATGCAAAAAATGTGTTAAAAGGGGTAGGAATACCAAAAACAATAAATTTTTTTTTTTTTTATCTGCGATCAAGAGCATCTTGGCTTTGAAACCTTACATATTTTTCTAATAATCAACCATTTTATTTTTAATCTAAACAGAGCTTGTGCCAGCAAATTTTGGTATATAATTTCTCTATTACCAAATATAAAGCCAGTTTATTTTATAGTTCAAATTTATATCTTTGCCTTGCCGCAAAATCAACAAAAATAAATTGTACAGTCATAAATTTAAGGGCAAATGTACTGAACAAAATAATCCACATAAAGAAAGCAAAAAAACCAGTTAATATTTTTAATATATATATATGAATATAACAAGTTTTCAGAACTGGAACAGTGATAATAAGCACTTTACGACATTTTCTGCTTTTCTTTCTAAAAGTGTGCCTAATAATCTGATATAAATAAAAAACAAAGTCACATTTTTATACCCTTTATTCAAAAAATATATAATAAGAAAGAAAGCGATCATATATATCCTATGTATACCCTATATAAAGAGTATTTTCTTAAGCAAAAAATTTAAATTTTTGACGTATCGTTCCTATAGCAAATAAATATATAATATATAATATAAGAACATCTGAAACAAGTTTTATTTAAACTGAAAAACTAAATTGCATTAAAACGGTCACGTTGACAGTAGACTCAACTTATGCTGATCAAGACTAAGTATAGAACTTAATGGGATCGAAAAAGTCTGCTTCGATATTTTAAACATTTCTTCACAAAATTGTTATATATATTTTTTTATTAAACAAGCAGAAGAAACTACAAAAATCCCCTAATAAGTGAACAAATTATGTCGATTTATTTCCTCTTTATAAGAAACTTTAAATCTTAAAGCAAAAAAAATGAACATTACCAAATTTATTATATAGAATCTATATTATTATCTATATGCATAAAATATTACAATACAATAATATTTATATAAAATTCAAATAAACTCTTATTAATAATTAGAATTCATTTCTGCGCTCTCATAGTAATTATAATTTTAATTTAATAATCCCAAAAATCACTCTATAAATATAAATATGAAACAAGTATTACAAGTATTCATAACTGGAGCAGGCGATATAAATTACACCTTTCTTTCCTCAAGATTGTTCCAGATTCTGACGACCCTGCCGAGTTAAATAAAATAACAATAAAAACAAAACCAAATTTGCATTTCTTTTTTTTTTTTGTTTGTTTGATTATTGTCATGGGTCGGGAATGAAAATAAATAAATTTATCTGCCATGTTTGAATTTGTTGGTGCGTAAGCCTTAAGTTCATAAAAATTAAAGCTACATCTATTTAAAGGGTCTTGAGATACTATAAAAGCTATAAGACAAGCCACATTAAACGATTGTATGCATTTTGCGGCGTGCTCAAGTGTATAAAGGTAATTTTTTTTTTTTTGTATTTATTTATGCATATATTGAAATACAAGAAAAATTAAAATAATAAACACGTACACTCAGAAGTGTGGGTATGTGTGTGTGTAATTGAGTGAGTGTATTGATAAATTATAATTTTATAAAGCAAACATTGGTCTCTTTGAGTACTTTACTCAAAACAACATTAACTAATCCTCTGCTGGGCTTAAAATTCTCAGCGTTTTCACTTTTTTGTGTCTCAACTCTCACTTTACAATTGTGACCAACTCACACACACCACACACACACACACACTCGCACACACTCATTTTAATTTGGCCAAAATGGTTATCGAGTTGAATGCCGGCTTTCAGTTTCTCCAACAATTTCAGACAATGCACACAGCTCCGTTCTGTTGTAATTTAAATAATCATATTAACTTATTAAATTACAAAATGATCTATAAACTTATATTACCTTATTTATTATTGGGTAAGTAAACAAAAGTCTTATCAGTAATCGCAGAATTTAATCAAATCTTCTATTCTGGCAGCCAGCAGCTGTTGTGGTGGTTCTGTATTTAATTTTGTCACGCAGTCTACTTCACAATTAAATAATGTCGAGGAAACAACAACAGGTACAACTCCAACTATAGCTCCAACTCCACCAACATCTCAAACAGCTACCAATCGGGATATTACCATAGGACCCTGTAAATGGGCCATTGGACGACGCTGTCCCGATCCAGATATCAAATATTATATTTATACGCGTCATAATACCATGGATCGACAAAGTTTACATATAGATGAGACACTAGAGAAGTCAAATCTGACAGATTCCTATTTTAATCCAAGATATCCTACCAAGATACTCATACATGGCTATAATTCGGATATGTTTTTGAATCCGCTGCAGCGTATGCGAGATGGTAAGTAAAATATAAAATATATATACAAGTTAACAGTCCAAATTAACAGATTTGTAATTTAACATTAAGCTAATGTAAAAACGATAAAATAGTTTGTCGGCTTAGAGCGTAAAAGCATATTTTAAACTGGAACTTAAAACAAGTTTATATCTGAAACATATTCAACTGTATATCTGACATATATTTATCTGTAGATCATCTAAAAAATGCTAACAAAATTAAGTTTATTTTTTCCGATTCATTAGACTCTCTGAAATACAACAAATACTTATTTTCATATATTTCTTTACAACTATTGAATTTTAGAATGATTTGCTCTTTAAGAAAATACATACCAATGATGACCAATTTTTTGTTACGTTTTTCTTGAACATTTTTCTAAAAAATTCATTAAAATCTTATCTTAAGCGTTATATGATTCAAATTTGTTTCAATTTAAAGTAAATTCATTGCAGTTTAATAAAAAAATTATTGGAGCAATATAGCTCAATTGGTTTAGCGAAAAATAATCACTAATGTTGAGTTAGATGGGGGGCGCTAACCTGATGACGCGCAGTGTATAAGCTGAGCTCTTAAATTAAATAAGTTTTTTCGAAAATCATTTAACGATTTTTCAAAAGATTTGATGTTGCATTGTTTAATTAAGACTAGACTTTATTTTAGGAAATTATGACTATTAATAATTTAATAGGATTACAGTCCTAAATTGAATGAAACTTCAATATCAGTCAAAAATAACATAAAAAAAAATTTTGTCCTTATATAATTAATTGACATATTTGTGAATCGAATTCAAAACAAACTACAAATGGAATTATTTTTTGAACTGCTTGCTTATAAATAAACAAAAAAAAGCTAAAAAATATTATATAAATTAATAGATCGTAGATCGTTCGTCAGTAAAGGCTTCAGCTTTCATAATTTTGCATCTTCAAAATGTTTATTTAATCTAAGTATTTGGCTTAAACTGGAAAAACTTTAACAAGTGATCTTGGTTACTCCAAACATCTGACAATTTTTCATAAATTTGATACAAACTTATAGCAATTAATTAAACAAACATAAATTTAAAATTTTGCTTGACAATATAACAACAAATTTTTTAAATTAGCTAAAATACTCTCTTAGATATGATTCCAAAACACTCTTAAAGCCTTTTACATACCTTAAACACAATCAATAAACTAACACAGATTACATAATTTCTTAAATAATTTCCTAACTATAACTTTAAATCACTTTTTAAACATTTCACAAACTTTTTTAATAATTAACTACTATATTAAATTCAATATCTCATAATTAATCTTTCAATTCCATGTAGAATATCTGGCCAAGGCGGATTACAACATTTTCTATGTAGATTGGAGCGTACTCTCGCCAGGTCCCTGCTACATTAGTGCTGTGCATAATACACGTCAGGCGGGCGCCTGTGCTGCCCAGCTGGTGGAGCGTTTGGTGGATACAGGAAATACGGATATTCATATTATAGGCTTCTCGCTGGGCGCTCAGGTGCCCAATTATATAGCACGTAATTTGAAATCCTTTCAACTGCCTCGGGTTACGGGGCTAGATCCAGCAATGCCATTATTTATTACCGCTGGCGCCGATGATAAACTGGATCCCAGTGATGCGGCCTTTGTGGATGTCATTCATACCAATGCGCTGGTTCAGGGCAAACTGGAACGTTGTGGTCATGCGGATTTCTATATGAATGGCGGCATTTCACAGCCAGGCTGCAATAAACCAATATGGATGAGTAGGTATTAAAGGTTTCGAATTAAGAATATGCTTAACTTACTGTCAATTTCTTTGGCAGATTCCTTTGCTTGCAGTCATCAGCGTGCTACGGCCTATTATTTGGAATCCATACGCTCACCCAAGGGCTTCTGGGGCTGGGCATGCAGTGGTTATATCTCCTATTTGCTGGGCATGTGTCCTCCAACAAATTTTCTGCTTGAAGCGGGCGATAATATACGTCCCACGACGCGTGGCATGTTTTTGATAGACACAAATGATAGCTCGCCCTATGCGTTGGGCAAGTGGACAGATTTGCCAACGTTGGGCGTGAAGCATCAGCGTACACCATATCCACGTCCATTGAAGATACCCTCGCATAGCGTTGATCCATTGCTGCAGCATATCGATCAGTTTGGCAAATTGGCTGCCAATTTTAATAATTTACCAAATGATCCAAATGCACAAGATCCCTATGAGCATTGGACTAGCTATAGTCCGCCGGAGCAGTTGGAAGATGACAGCGCTGACTCGGTGGAGGAGCAGGCAGAGGATTCGGCTGAATTTGTCGATCTAAATGATCGTCAATTGAATACACCACTCGATTGGTGGGATTATCGACGTAATCTCACATATGGCTATATAGACAATAATATATTCAGCATGCCAAAGGTGCATTAAATTTAAATCCTGCACTGAAATGTTGCTACTCTCCCTTGCCCCATGTTCCAAATGCTTTATTAATATTTATGTTTCATTTCAAAAGAACTTTTATAAGTTTATCTTAAATTTGTTTAAGTCTTTTATACACATTTGGAATATTTACTTTTGAGTCTATCATTCATGCCAAAAATTTAAACAAATTTTTTGGAAACTTTCCATTTTTAGAGAATATCAATTTTCTAGACTTTCTATATACCCAGACCTTCATCATTATTGAAAAAAAAAATATATTTCTAATATCGAAATGCTCATATTTTGACCGCTCAATCAATTTTTTATTTCAATTATAAAATTGAAATTTTTTTAATTATGTTTTCATTTCCATAAAATCCAACGAATATTTTAAACTGCCTTAATTTTGTCAAAACTCAAAAGATTTCCATTGTGAATATCGTTTTTATCAGGCTCTAAATTGGTTTGCCTTTTAATTTTAATAAATTCAATCTTTTTTGATTTTTATAAAAATATTTCCGCTCTCAAAACTAAACCATATTTTACGCGGAATATCTTTATGGTCTTAATTTCACCTTTTTATTAAGATAAACTTTCTATTTGAAAGCAATATGTTTTTCAATATTTCTTATATCTTTGCTTTACCCTAAACTATGACTGAGTACAAATTAAATAAATTTTAAATAATATTTAAAAGGCAAATTAATTTATTGGTAAATTACACTAGTTTACAAATTATTTTTTGATCGAGGGAGCTGGGCTCTCATATACTTTTTTTGATGTATTTTTGGTCACTGATTTCAAAAATGCAAACCATTTATTTTTTCAAAGAATGGTTTTCGAGAAAACCGCGAATAGCTAGTTTTTTGGCAGTCTTTCGACTTATTTGTTCATATCTACATGAGATCTTATTTGATCTTAAATAATGTTACACAATTCAATAGATAATTGTATTGTCTTTCTAACGGTATGCCGTTCATGCAAATCGAATAAGAAACAAAGCCATTATAAGCCCTCAAAGTTGAAAAATGTGAACATTTTTTGCATTTTTAAAAAATTGCTGAATTTTAATTGGTCTTTTAAAAATTTAAAAAGTTCGTTTAAATATTTTTTAAGATTTACTATGTTAGATAATTCTTTTACGAATATTTTAAGTATACATTTGTCCAAATCGGTCGGTAAATGTGGTAGTTATTCAGCAATTAGTAAAAACACCCAAGAAAAAAATTACCCTGTTCATCACTTTTCTAGTCATATTTGGAGATGAGAAGTTTCAACTGACTTGAAACTATAGCTATTGCGGTGATTTGAATGGATTTTTTGCTTTATTTAGAGAGAATAATGATCCTGAAGATTGGTGTATCTCTATCGAATATTTCCGCTTTAATTTTTCCGTAGACAATACGCAACATTTTTTCTTTTAATATACTAGCGCATCACAGTTTTTTCTCTTAAATTGTAAATTTTCGACAAATATGACTAGAAAAGTGATGAACAGGGTAATTTTTTTCTTGGGTGTTTTTACTAATTGCTGAATAACTACCACATTTACCGACCGATTTGGACAAATGTATACTTAAAATATTCGTAAAAGAATTATCTAACATAGTAAATCTTAAAAAATATTTAAACGAATTTTTTAAATTTTTAAAAGACCAATTGAAATTCAGCAATTTTTTAAAAATGCAAAAAATGTTCACATTTTTCAACTTTGAGGGCTTATAATGGCTTTGTTTCTTATTCGATTTGCATGAACGGCATACCGTTAGAAAGACAATACAATTATCTATTGAATTGTGTAACATTATTTAAGATCAAATAAGATCTCATGTAGATATGAACAAATAAGTCGAAAGACTGCCAAAAAACTAGCTATTCGCGGTTTTCTCGAAAACCATTCTTTGAAAAAATAAATGGTTTGCATTTTTGAAATCAGTGACCAAAAATACATCAAGAAAAGTATATGAGAGCCCAGCTCCTTTTTTGCTGTAAACTAGTGTTATTAAACACTACGCAAAAAAAATCGTTGCAGTTTAGGCAAAGTAATGAAAGTTAGAATTCTCTTTATCTTCCAATATATATAACTCTAATTTTGTCATTTTCTTCAAGCAGTTTCCGATATTTTTATGGTTACTTTGTTCTCAATTCCAATAAGTTACAAATATTATAATCTCTATAAACTTTTCTTACTACAAAATATAAATACCTAGAAAATTCTTAGCAAATTGAAGCAGACCAACACAAACAGTGTCTAATTCCCCAGAAATATGTATATATATAAAACAAATAAATATACAATTCATATTAATGGATTTATTGTATTTATAAACAAATCGCAATACAATAGCAGTTCGTATATAATTGTAAATTTTAATAAATTTGCCATAAATATAATTAAAAGTGGACTTACGAATGTTAAAAGGGCGCAAGGACACGCACGTGTTTTGAGAGGAGTCAATCCGGGAGGAGATGGATTTAAGCTATAGGACATTTACAAAATAAGTAGGTGTCTATTATACTACAATTTAAATCTGGGTGCACACCCTCTCTCTCTCTCACTTTCTCTCTGAGCGTGGACGTCGTCGTCAGAGCCCTGCGTTGGTTGACTGAGTTACGAATGAGACATTATATAGCGTTAACTTCTTGGTTGATTGATTTCCTAAATCGCTTGGGATGTTATTTGAGCTTGTTTTGTGTTTGGTGTTATCTTATTTTTAAAATGCCAAATCGTATTATTAATCGCTGCTGCGGTTGTGTTCCTAGAACTTAATATTATTTTATACTTTATACTTTCTTTTTGACTACACGTTTGGCACGCGTCACTGGAGTCGCTGGGGTTGGTGTTGGGGTTGGAGATGGAGATTTTGCCGCTGCAACAACTGGCGGCACTTCTACTTCCCCTTCTTTAGCTGGCTTTGTTGTTGTTGTTGTTGTCTCTTCAGCCTTAACAATAATATTTTCCGGCTCTGTTGCCGTTTCATCGATGGGCTCCGTCTTTATATCAACTTCCATATTGGTGTGCTCTGTATCGCTGGTGGCTGACATGGGTGATGGTGGTACACGGACTGCATCGGGATCATCATCTTCCTGATCATGTGCCGTATTATTTGTGCTAGCGCCCTCCTCCTCACTCTCCTCCGGCGTCTGTATTGCTAAATGATACAATTTCATTTCATCCTCCGAAATGGGCACTGGCGCATTTGACAGCGGATCGCGTCCATTTAATGACTTGGGGAATGCAATCACATCGCGTATGGAGCGTGCCCGACATAATATGGCCATTAGACGATCCAAACCTAAGGCAATGCCGCCATGCGGCGGACAACCCGATTCCAAGGCGCTCAATAAATGTGACAGATGATCGTGTGGTATTTTGAGCACTTGCTCCAAAATGAAATGTTGCATATCGCGATCGTGTATGCGTATTGAACCACCGCCCACCTCCTGACCATTCAGCACCAGATCGTATGCTTCCGAGCGTATGGTTTCAAGATTTTCACAACTTGTTGCAAATTTATCCAGATCCTCAACAAGCGGCGCTGTAAACGGATGATGTACACTCTCCAGCTGCTTGGTAGTTGCATTACGCTCAAAGAGCGGAAAATCTATTACCCACAGAAAGCGATAATCGTTGGGTTTCTTTGTCTTAACATTCTCTACGAGAAACTCGTGATAGTCCAGACGAATGCGTCCCAGCAGGTTGCGCTATAAAAGAAATAAGAATTGTTATTAAATCAAGAAAAAAAGATAGTTTTGGTTTGTCGAAAATATTATATATACTTACAGAGAAGTTCAGTTACATTAAATGTTAAATCTAAGAAATCGTTTGTTTCTATAATAACTATATTATATATTCATGTGAATACAATCAAATTTAATAGACTTCTATAGCTCATAAACCAAAATCCTTCATCTGATAAGTATGAGAAGTATTTCATATACTATAAACTAATTTTTCGACCGAATAACCCTACGGGAGCTTTAAGATCATGATAACATTTTGTTACATAATTTAAAACATTAAGATTTTACACAAAACAAAATAGCTTTTCATATAAATACTAATTTTCGACAGATTGTTTATATGGTAGCTATATAATATAGTTAACCGATTTTAACCAAATTTAAATAAATTGTACAGGGCATATAAAAATTAATAACTGCTAAGTGTAATCATAATATTTTGACAAACAAAAAAATTTTTCATATAAAAACTTATTTTTCAATTGATCATTCCTATGACAACTATATGATATAGTACTCTGAATATGATAAAAATTGCTCTGCTTATATTGTGCATAGTAAAACTTGGATCTGTTAAGTTTACCTGAAATATCTCACAAAACAAAAAAGTTTTTCATACAAGAACTTATTTTTTTTTGACCGATCATTTCTGTCCTATACTTAATTTTCGACCGATCATTGCTCTGACAGGTATATAAAATAGTCAGACGATAAAAGAAATCAACTATACCAAGTTTCATGAGAATTACTCTAAAACTAAGACTATTTCCTATAAAAGACAGACAGACGAATAGAAGGACATTTCTAGATATTCCCAACTATTATTGATAAACTAAAATTTACATACTTTAACATTTTCAAATATGTCTCTTTAAATGCATTAAACATCTGTTAACTCTCTGCAAGTCTATAAAAAATTAATTTCAACTTTTAATAATTGACTTACCGCCTCCACCTTGGGCCCGATGCACAGGAAAAGCAAATCATTTTCCTCCAAATCAAATTTCTCAATAATTTCAGTGGCCACTTCGGTGCCCAATAGTTTTGTTAATCGCTCCGACACATCCTTGGCAAATGTGAATTTACGCACAAACAGTGTGCCCGAGAAATGTTTGCTCAGACTCTCGTAATGTTTGCGGGCAGCGCCATTCCAGAATGCCTCACTGGCACGCACCACAATTGCATAGGCAGAGAAATCGTCACATTTTTCCTTGAAATTTTCACTCTTCTCAATAATTTCTGTGACATTGTTGAGCAGAAAACCAAAGCGTGTATCTGGCTTATCGTTGCCGTATTTCTCAAGTGCCTCCTCGTAGGTAATACGACGGAATGGTGTCTGTAGCTTGGGCAAATGTTTGGGCCACGAATAACGCAGTGTTTCCTCAATCAATTGCATGATATCATCGCGACTGGTAAACGATAATTCAATATCCAATTGTGTGAATTCCGGCTGACGATCCGGACGTGTGGCCTCATCCCGATAACAGCGTGCCACCTGAAAATACCGATCAATGCCGCCGGACATTAACATCTGTTTAAATTGCTGTGGACTCTGGACAAGCGAATAAAAATGTCCCGCCTTGCGTGTGGGCACCACAAACTCCTGAGCACCGCCAGGTGTGCGACGGAACAACGTTGGCGTCTCCACCTCAACGAAGCCCAAATAGTTGATTAAATATTCACGCATTCGCATTATAACTTCCGATCGTAAACGTAAATTATGCTGCATGTCATTAAATCGCAAATCCAAATAACGATGTGTTAAACGCAAACGTTCACCGGCCCGATTAAATTTACGTATCTCAAATGGCAGATTCTTTTTGGCCGCATTCAATATCTCAATTTTTTCGGCTTCAATTTCCACATGACCTGTGGTCATTTTGGGATTAATTGTGGCAGCCGGACGTGGTATAACAGTGCCCTCAACACGCACAATCGATTCAATGGGCACACCCGTTTCAGCATATTCCTCCAGACCCTTTGTCTTGGGCAGTATCAATACCTGAGTTTGACCATACGCATCGCGTAATATAAAGAACTTATTCATGCGCTGGAATTCCAGCCAGCCGCATATGACGACCTTCTCATTAATCTCATTCGATGTCAGTTCGCCGCAATTGTGTGTGCGATCTGCAAATTTATTGGTATCTGCCACTTTAATACGCTGCGGCTGCTGCTGCTGCTCAGAGTTTGTCTGTACAGCGATAGATGATTGGGTTTCACTGCCATGTGCATTGCCATCGCCATTATTGGCGCTATTTGCATTCGCGGCAGCGGTGGCCTCATCAGCCTCGAGATCATCAATTGACATCTTAAGCTGTTTCTCCTTAGCCTTAATGGGGCCATCGTAGGGATCATCAGGATTTAAGACTTTAACGCTGGTCACGCTAACCTCCACCTCACCAGTATCATATTTCTAGAGTGAAATTAAATTTAGTTCAGCTAATTTATTTAAATTTATATTTTATTACTTACCAAATTAATGTTTGCCTTGGGCCTGCCCAGCACTTTACCCACTATTTGCAATACCGTTTGCTCCGGTGTGGAGAGGAATGTGTCCATCAGCTGTAAAATATTAAATTTAAATTAAAAATTATTTAAGAAATATTTTTAAAAATTGTATTAATTTTTATATATGAATTTTTGCTCGTTTAAGAAAATTTAATTCTTTTTCCGGGCACTTTTAAATTAAGAGGAAAACGTCAAAACAAATTTTGTTGAATTATTTAATAAGTATTTGTTTTTCACTTTATATATCCAATAATCATTGAATTTTTTATTAATTTTAGAAAATGTGTAGGTGAAATTTTTTCCTTACGAAAGTATTATTACAATTTGTGATAATACGAAATATAATTAATATAAAGTTAAGAATCAAATTCCGTGTAGCAAAACTTTGCTGCCCTGCTTTTTTCACTAATTTATAGAATCAATTTCAAGCTTAAAATTTAAGCCACAAAAAACAAAATTTAAAAATGTATTTAAATTTTAAAACATAGTGCGCAATTGTGTGCGAGATATTGCATACTTATATGCGCTATTTTTTGGTATAATTCTTAACCAGTTTTAGCAGTTAGATTATAAGGTCTATGTGGCTTTCTATAAAAACTTTTTCTCCTGTAACAATAATTTAATGTATTTTCTGTTTTAACATTAAGTAACTACAATTAACGATGTGCATCCTACATACATTGCAAGAATCGATTATATTTCTAATTCTACTTTTTTTTTAAATTGATTTATTATGATTTAAATCATATTCTAAATGTTAGATTACTGTTTACCAAATCATTATTAAAAATTGAATCGATTAATCTCGATCTTAGCTTTATCTTAAATTGATTTTAACTACAAATTTTATATATCTATAGCTGAAACAATTATTACATAAAACTCTATTGGCTATTCCTGCAAATGTTGATATTATAAACCGGAAGTAAGTTCCCCAACAAGCAACAGCCTCTTCCTTGCATGTTTATAATCAATCTAAAATTATATTTTATATGTAAAACTCACACTTTGATCTTCAATCATGAGCTGAGTCTGACCATAGCCATCTTTCAGCTGTGAGAACTTGCTGTTCTTTGTGGAGGGTACCCAGCCCACCAATGTCACTGTTTTGCCAACATCATCGCGCCGCAAATCGTTGCAAGTGATATCACGATTTTCAAAGTACTTTAAAATATTCTCATTCTCTGTAAGGTAAGTTAAAAAGGTTTAAAGAATTTTTAAATATTATTTTATGTTGTTTTTACTCACTGGCAATCTTGTACTCGGTGCTGGTAATGCCCAAATTGCTCTGCTGTTGGGCCATGGTGCTGTAGGTCCGCTTATCCCCTGCACGCTTTGTGCCACTTGCCGGGAAATGTATGCTGAGTATATCCTGAACTTCCACCTCAATTTCACCAGTTGGCATTGTCTGATTGCATGAATTGTGTGGTCTACGCATCACTTGGCCCACAATTGTCAGTGTTGTATTCTCGGGCATGTTGTTCATGCGACGTGCCACACGTGGATGTTTATCCTCCAGGACGACCAACTGACAGGCGCCACCATTGCGATCCCGTAGCTCGGCGAAACGATTGACACGCTTCTTAATTAAACGTCCCGATAGCTCGACAAACATGCCGCAATGATGATTACGCAGCTCTCCACAATTCTGACGCATCGGTTGTGGCGGCTGCGAATTCATGCTAAAATTACTTGCCATGGCGCTCATCAGTTGCATCAGATCATTGCCCGAAATGTTGGGACCCACTGCAAAATGACAAGATTATAATTAATATTAAATATAAATAATTAAAGGTGAATTAGATTTAATAAAATCAAATTGAGCCAAAATTTCGTTGAAGGATTTTTCTCAATTCATAAATTCATTTTAACTTTCAGTTTAAGCACAAATTATTAAATCAAAATTAATATTAAAGAAATGTAAATTATATTTAAGTTCAGGCAAAATCTCCTTTTAGGCATTTTCTCATTTCCTAAAAGTCAATAAAATAAACCGAAAAATGTGTAAAACAATTATTTAAAAGAAATTTCAACGTAATACATTGTTATTTTTTGTTAATATTTTATGCCTGTTATTCAATCGAAATTGGTTTTTTGATATAAAAGTAGAATTTTTATGGGTTTGAAATTATAGCGAAAAACATAAAAAGCACAAAAATAGCTTTGGGTTAAATGAGAAAACAATATTTGATTTTATTAAAATAAAAAACTAATAATTAAAGATACATATACAGCATAAACTCTTGCTTTAAACAATATAATATTTGTAAATTTAATATTCATAATTGAGTTAAATTAATATATTTATTGAAGAGAGAATTTAATTTATACTCTTCCGAGCTTCGGAGCTGATTTAATTTGGTTTTTCTGTGCGCTCAGAATTTTTTTTTATAAATTTCTGTTATTGGACTGATTTTGCTTAAAACAGCTGACTGTGTATGTAGACTAAAAGTTGAAATCAAAACAAAATAAAATCAAAATCAGCTGCTAAAATTCATTACTCAAAATTAGATTGCTTATCAGTAATATGATAATAATCTGATTTTTATAAATTTGTAAATTGTATTCAAAATTGATTAAAATTTCTCGATTTTTTGCATTCGATAACAATAGCATTGTGACATTTCTGTCAGCTGGGTTGACACTCACACGGCGTAATAATATCAGATGGTGTCATGTGAGTCATAAATGCGCCAGTGTCCAGTTATCAGATATGAAAATTTGTTTGCATGCGCTTTTTTAACAGAAACGATCGTTGCACACTTAACAATTGGTAACTCAAAAATGTGATGGCACCACCTTATGTTATTACGTCAGAAAATTAATTATATACTTACTGTTGAAGGGATTCGGACCAGGGCCAAAATTGTCATTGTAGCCGCCTCCACCGCCGCCACGATAGTTATCAAAGTCATTATAGCCACCACCGTAGCCTCCACCTCCGCCACCACCCCCACCGCCGTAGCGACCACCGCCGCCGCCACCACCGCGATACCTGCCACTCATGATCTATATCAAATATATTTAATTGAGATTTGTTGCTGCGGCAAAGCAATACACGCACTTACGTGACTACAAACTGCTAGGGCTGCCGGGTCGCTGCTGCTGCTGCTGCTCGAATTTGGGTGCTGCTGCGTTGATTTTACACCACTGTAAATTACCGCTTGTTTGCCGAGCTGATGCAGTCGCTGCTGCTGCCGCCAAAAGCTTCTGGAAATTATTAACATCTTTTCATTAAAAGCGAATGCGCTTTTCACTCACACGCTTTGCGCTACTTGCAAACCGATATTAATTTTTTTCGCAGCGTGAGCACTACACACCACACACACACATACATACATGATAACGGCCCGTGCGTGTGTATATATGTATGTATCGGTGCCGGGCGTCGCGAAAACGCCGACGGGCTATTGACAAATTTGCAATTGGGTTCGCTCTTACCTAAACAATACAACGCTTTTAAGGGCCACAATCTTGTTGGCTCTTAAATTCACACGTTTAAAATTCACATAAAAAGTTCGCGTTGATAGCAGAAATTGTTTGACGTTTTAATGGAAAAACTTGAATATGTTTTGGCTTGGCTCCTGTGGAGAGAAAATTTGTTACCACTCTGGCCCTGCCTATCGAGCAGTTGCAATATATCGATAATCACTTACGCTAGAGAAGAACTATCGCCATATCGTGAGTGCTGTGCTAAAATTCCCTCAACAAATCCATTCAAAATAAGTAATTTATTTAATTTTATATTATTATAAAAATATTTAAAAAATAAAAAATAAAACCTCAATATCCATTTTCTTTATTTACATGACGCTTAAAATCGTTAACAAATGCATTAAATAACAATAGATTTGTGTTACTCAGTACTATGCATATTCTAAACTACAAATTGATTTGTATGTGGCATTCAAGTTTCCTCAACTTACATTTGGCTTAAAAATTTAAAGAAAAAGTACAGACCAGATAACGCTTTCCAAAGTCTTAACTATTTTGACTTTCAGTGCCATTGAGCGCAGTCTGGAAGTGTGTAATTACATAGTCATGATAATAGGCCATGATACACAAAGGTTGACCCAAAATAATGCCCGCCCAAACAATGATATTGCCCGTGCGCGGACCGAATCGACGCTCAATATACTTAGAAATAGCTGAGAGCGGTATTTGACTCATCATGCCAAGGAAGGCCCAAATTTTGTACGTTTGTAGAGGCACTGAGACCTGTATGAAAAAAATTATAAATATAAAAAAATGAATATACAAAATAAGTTTTATAGTAAGTTTACCAAATATTCATGGAAAAAAGCGCTGAAGAGAAACACTATAGTCGATGCTTGGCGGGAGGAATAGCCCATCTGTACAACAGGAATGTATAAATGACGAACACACCATCTGTGTACCGGCATATTCCAGGTGCGCCAAAATGTATCAATATTGTTGGCATTCCACCAATCACAGTAGAAATTCCGATCCGCAAAATTCAGTACCTCACCAAGAGCATTCAAAAATGAGTGGAACATCAAATAAAAAAAGCACAGCCAGACTAAATGATTTGGTAACTAAAAAGTAAGATACGAATATTGGTTAAAACAATACATATAATATACAAAAATACCATTACTAACCGCAAGTTTCAGTAGACGCTCAGTGGCCAATCCAATATCCATATTAGAGAAGGGTACCAAAGAATTTCGAACCGATGGTATAATCCACTGTTGGAACAAGGCCATCACCACATTCACGCCAATAAGCACCTCAAGAAGACGTTTTAGCAAGAAACGCTTGCGAACGCGAGATGTGCGTGGAAAATTGAGCTCATAACAGAGAGTGGGTGCGCATAAGAAGTACAAAATATCTTTGTAGCTTAAATTATCTGGATATTGCACTAGCTTTGCAATGTCTTCATCATCATTATTTTCACCAACGTTAACGTGGCTTCTTTCTAAATATTAATATTGGTATAATTTAATATTGTACAAATGATCGCTCCTTTAAAACTTACTAAGCTCGGCTACACTGATACTGGGTCGTCGTTCACGTGGCTGTCGCTGATAATATGTTCTCCTACACCACATATTTGTCTGAACGTAGCTCCACAGTTTCAAGAAAAGTATTGCATAAAAGAAGCACACAGTTGTTGCACCCACTGAAAATAAGAATACTTTTAGTATACGATTTCAATCTGAATTTAGTTGCACACTTACTTATGCTAAATGCAGAACCTTTTAGATGTATAATTACCACGGGTAAGCAAACCGATACAACAATATTTGTAACCTGAATAACCATGCCGAGGCCCTCAGAAATTATTTCCTGCAAAAAGAATAACGGAATAAATATTTAAATAATGTTAGCAATAATGAATCGCCGCCATGTGAATAGCCAATACTATCGCTTAAACAGGCGCGACTTGTATCGATAGCGCTATCGATATCGTACATCGCTAGGTCGCCCATCACTAAGATGGTCACATTCGTCATTCCACCGTTTCGCACAACGCGCTTGGTCGCATTACTTATTTCTTTGTGTGCGCAATTTCATTGTATGTTGTAAAATAAAGGTTATTAAACAAGCGTAATCAAAAATAAAATTAAACAGCAATAACCAACGTGATATATAGGAATAAACAAAACAATCAAAATGGAAGTCACTGACGCCAATTTACAATTGCTGGCCGGTTATTTGCAACAGACGCTCAGCGCAGATCCAAATGTTCGCAGACCCGGTAAGTAAATGTATGAGTGTGTGTGTGTGAGAGAGAAAGACAGAGAGGGAGAGTAAGTTTGCGCGCGGGAAAACGGCGGCATATAAAATGAAACTGAGTTAAAAAGCGAGAGTTGGATCATGGTGTAATTATATTTAGGTGAGCAACAGCAACTTTATCAATATATATTTTATTTTATTTTTTGCAGCGGAAAAATTGCTGGAATCTACGGAAGTGCAACAAAATTATCCGGTGCTGCTATTAAATCTCATCGATAAAGCAACTATGGACATGACCATCAGAGTGGCGGGCGCCATTGCATTTAAGAATTATGTTAAACGCAATTGGGCCGCTCACGAGGATAGCGATGAACCAGATCGTATACATGAATCAGATCGTAATACAATTAAAACATTAATTGTCACATTGATGTTGCATTCCCCAACCGCGTTGCAGAAGCAACTGAGCGATGCTGTCAGCATTATTGGCAAACATGATTTTCCCAAGAAATGGCCACAATTGATTGATGAAATGGTTGAGAAATTTGCATCGGGTGATTTTAATGTTATCAATGGTATATTACAAACGGCGCATTCACTATTCAAACGTTATCGCTACGAATTTAAATCGCAAACATTGTGGGAGGAAATTAAATTTGTGCTAGATCGTATGGCCAAGCCGTTAACTGATTTATTGCAGGCCACAATGCAGTTAAGAACCATGCATGAGGGCAATCCGGAAGCATTGAAAATTATTTACAGCTCATTGGTGCTGGTCAACAAGGTGTTCTTTTCCCTCAACTCTCAGGATTTGCCTGAATTCTTTGAGGATAATATGAGCACCTGGATGGGCGCATTTCTCCAACAGCTGGGCGTTGACGTAGCCAGTCTGCGCACTGATGACGATGATGATGCTGGCGTCTTGGAACATTTACGCTCTCAAGTCTGTGAGAATATTTGCCTTTATGCCCGCAAATATGATGAGGAATTTAAACCCTATATGGAGCAGTTTGTTACGGCCGTCTGGGAATTGTTGGTGAAGACTAGTCTTCATACCAAATACGATGCGGTAGGTATTGATTTTTATTAGCTTATTTCCTTTTTTATACGTTTAAAAATCATGCTCCATTGAGCTGAAAGAATTGACGAGATAATCTCGCTGTCAGAATAAGGCTTGACAATATACATACGACATAATATCGCCAACACAATATACTTTGCGAGATTGTGACGGCGGGTTTCTGACCTTACTTGGAATTAAATCCTTTTTACTACAATAATTTAAATTTGTTCCGGGTAAAAAAATTTTAAATAATTTTTAATTCGATTTTATCTATAATACAAAAAAATAAAATTTTTTTTTATCTAAAAAAAAGTTTTTCTAAGTTATAAAAAGATTTTTATTGATTTTTCAGCGACAAAATAAATTTCAAAAATTCTTATTAAAACATTTTTTTCAAATAGGATTAACTTTTATTTAAAAATTTTTCAATTTAAATTTTTAAATGATTTTTTTTAATAGTTATAAAATGATTTTTGGGCGACAAAATAAAAATCAATTATTATTTTTAAGATTTTTTTCAATTTATATTTATTATATTATTATTATATTAATACCTTTAATTAAATATTGTTTTTTACAATGATTTTTTATTTGTCGCTAAAAAAAATTAGTTTCAATTCAGAAAAATTGACTCTATGTATATGTATATATGAATATACAAATTTAAATATTTTTGCATAGAAGCCATTGAATTAAATTAATATTAAATTAAAATTTTCAACTCTCTATATTTTCCACAGCTCGTCTCGAATGCCCTACAATTCCTATCGGTGGTCGCTGAACGCAAACATTATCATGGCATTTTCGAAAATCCTGAGATATTGGCGCGTATTTGCGAGAAGGTTGTCATACCCAATTTGGATATACGTCCATCGGATGAGGAGCTGTTCGAGGACAGCCCAGATGAGTATATACGTCGTGATATTGAGGGCTCTGATATTGATACCAGAAGGCGTGCGGCCTGTGATTTGGTCAAAACGCTCTCGGTGAACTTTGAGCAAAAGATCTTTGGCATTTTTGGCCAGTATTTGGAAATTTTGCTGGGCAAATACAAAGAAAATCCGGCGGCTAATTGGCGTGCCAAAGATACGGCCATTTATTTGGTCACCTCATGGGCATCACGTGGCGGCACACAAAAACATGGCATTACCCAATGCTCGGAACTGGTGCCGTTGCCACAATTCTGCGCTGAGCATATTGTGCCCGAATTGGAGCGACCCAATGGTAATTATGACTTGAATAAATCCCATATCAATAATAAAATAATTAAATTATCATTTTTTTATGCACAGTTAATGAACTGCCAGTGCTAAAAGCAGCGGCAATTAAATATGTTATGGTATTTCGCAGCTTGTTGGGCCCCCAGACATTGGCGGGCTGCTTGCCACAGCTAATACGCCATTTGCCCGCTGAGAGCATTGTGGTGCATAGTTATGCGGCATGCTCCCTGGAGAAAATTCTAACCATGCGTGATGCTAGCAATGGCCTGCTATTTGGACCACAAATTCTAGCTCCACATTCAAATCAATTGGTCAGCGGTTTGTTTGCTACGCTCGCACTTACGGGTTCAGCAGAGAATGAATATGTTATGAAGGGTAAGTATTGGCATATACAATTTTTATATTTTTTGAGTTTTACGCTTTTATTAGAATTTTTTATATAAATCAGAAATAATGACTTTTTTTTGCATAAGAAATAAATAACTGAAAAATAATCGTTATTTATTGAATTATATTTTTTTCGCTCAATAAATAACACACAAATTTTTATTACGATTTTCTTTATAGCTAAATTTGGCATGATTAATATTTATTCTCAATAAATAAAATATAAAAAAACATTAAAATTTTAAAAATGTTCTAAAAGAGAAAATATTTCTTCGAATTTTTTTAAATTATGAGCATATATTTTTTTGAATTTTCTCTTGCTTCTTTTATTGAGAAAAAATATAAAATTTTCGACATTAAGCTATATGAGAATTTTAAATTTTATTTTTGATTAAAAAAATAAAATAAAATACAATTAATATCAATTATTTTAGTTTCATTTAAAACTCCCATTTTAAAAGTTATATTTCAATTTATATGAAAATACCCTAAAATAATCAATGACGTGCTATAAAAAAAATAAAACATAATCGTTACTAGTTTCTGATTGCATAATATAAACAAATTAAATAATCTTTATTAATTTTTTTTTAGCCATTATGCGCAGCTTTCATGTGTTGCAAGCGGGCGCTATGCCTTTTATGGCCGTTGCCTTGCCACGTCTTACGGAAATTTTGACATTCGTTGCCAAGAATCCATCACGCCCGCTTTTCAATCATTATCTGTTCGAGACGCTAGCGCTGTCTATCAAGTAAGTGCAGCATTAAAATTAAATATTCAAAATATATATATTTTTAATTTATAATTTTTGCGCTTTTTTAGAATCGTCTGCCAGGCAGATGCCTCAGCGGTTAGCTCATTTGAGGAGGCTTTGTTTCCAGTTTTTGAGGGCATTTTGCAACAGGATATTACCGAATTTATGCCCTATGTTTTTCAAATGTTATCTGTGTTATTGGAGGTGCGCGAGGCCAGTGGACCCATACCGGAACCCTATTGGGCGCTATTTCCCTGCCTGCTGGCTCCACCCTTGTGGGATCGTCGTGGCAATGTAACGCCATTGATACGCTTAATATCGACCTTTATTAAACAAGGCTCGGGGCAAATTCAGGCACTTGGCAAATTGGTAGGTAGAAAAGACTTTTATATAAAGAAGAACTTTACTAATTTTAAACAATTTTCAGAATGGCATTCTTGGCATATTCCAAAAGATGATTGCCTCCAGGGCAAACGATCAGGAAGGCTTTTATTTGCTGCAGAATTTGCTATACTATTATAATGCCGACGAAATGCAATCGAGCATGAGTCAAATCTTTGGTTTGCTCTTCAAGCGTCTGATGTTATCAAAATCGCCCAAATATGTGAATGGCATCATTGTGTTCTTCAGCTTTTATGTGGTCAAAATGGGCGGCAGTTCCCTGGTTCAGCTAATCGAACAAATGCAACCAGGCATGTTTGGCATGCTGCTGGAGCGTGTCTTTATCACGGACATGGCCAAGGTTAGCAAGGAATTGGAACGTAAAATGGTTGCTGTGGGTGTTAGCAAACTGCTCACCGAATGCAATGAAATGTTTGGCCAATATACAACGTTTTGGCCACGTTTATTGCACGCACTCATCGATCTGTTTGAACGACCGCCCGAAAAGTTGCCCTATTTGGATGGAGATGCTGCTGGCGCTGCTGCTATTGAGCCTGAGATTGTGGTTGATGCTGAACCTGGCTACCAGGCGGCCTTTTCCCAACTCACTTTTGCCCAGCCCAAGCAGGTGGATCATTTGGCCGAAGTGACAGATGCTCGCCAATTCTTGGCCCAATCTTTGTCGAATTTATCGCAAAGGCGACCAGGCGAAATGCCCGCTTTGTTGGCACCGCTCGAAGCTGATTATAAACAAATGTTGCAGAAATATTGCGATCAGGCGGGCGTACGCATTGGTTAAATCATTGATTTATTGATTTATATATATATAAATATCACAACTCGCACATCAGTTCCCACACACACATAAAAAATCACGAATTATTAATTGTCATACAAGAATTGTTTATAAGTGTATCGATTGTAATAATGTAATCAATATATAGTTATGTTTTAAACGTGAAACAAAAAATAATGCTATTAAATTGGGCTAAAATTCAAATATTGATTTTTGTTAGACCTATCGCTATATAAAATTCAGAAATTATATATTTATATTATTTGATCGACTCATGAATTCGCTATGCATAGTGAATTTTTAAGGGGAAAATTCAAATGTTTGCCATGATAGAAAGTTCTTTATAAATCATCTATAAATTGGGAAATGAAAATAAATAAATTCCTAACTTTAAACTTGACGCAATTATTGAATTAATTAATTATTAATCGATTCATTCTTCTATAAATTCACTTTTTTCTGAGTTGGAAGTAAATTAACCTCAGATTCTTATCAAGAATATATATAAATATTAAATAGGTCCAAATAAAATCAAAGCGTCGAATTGAATTATACTTTTATTCTTTTACAAAGTACAGTCAATTACAAAGATCGCTGAAGAGTTATTCAGGCTTGTAAAAAGGTATTTGATCCGCTTAGCTATGAAATAGCTGTCAAACGACCAAAATTTAGGTAAAATTTAGCAAAAAAAAAAATTTTTGGCAATAAATCAAAACAAAATTTTGTAATCACTGCAAAAACAATTGAATCATGCGAAATCTGGCTAAAAGAATCGTTCAACAAATGCAACAACTAAGCAGTCGATATTTTGAGTGTAAGTAAAGTTTAAAATTAAAATTGTAAATAGATTAAAGGGAAGACTTACCAAAGCTAGACCCTTTTCAACAGCCAGACAAAGTGATATATGAACCAAAGAGTCTGTAAAAATAAAAACTCAAATTATACTATATGAAAGTGATCTTAGATTTTGTTAGACTTACAAATGATAAGAAATAGAGCATTGTGACCTTCGCCCTGATTGCGACCACTTAGGAAAAAGTACCACTCAATGGGATTAATGCGTATGCCATATCTATAAATTAATTACAGGGTATAAAGATAGTCTCTCTTTTATAAATTGGACTTAGCCAAAACTTACTTAAGCAAATTCTCTAGACCCAAACGCAGTCCGCCCATGCAGAGCAGCAGGAAACCCCAGTTGACCAAGCCCGTAAAATTCGTAAATCCCGAACTCCAGGAGAACAATGAATCGCGGGGACGATGTATGCTGTCAATGATAAATATTTTTAGATATATAATTAAGTGCATATACCTCATGTAAATAATTATATGTGCTTCACAATTTTTCTACAATTTTTTAAAAAGTAGAAAGTAAAAAATTGCTTCTAAATGATTTTTCGAGTACTCTGTGGGAGTTTCACTTTAAGTTTTTTTTTTACTATTTACATGAGGTATACTTTAAAACTCTCCACTTACGATCTATCCGGCTGAGCCTTGCGCTGTTTGGCCTCCTTATTGGTTATTTCTTCAGCGCGTGTTACGCTCTGGGTGCGTCTATAGCGTAATTTCTTTTCACTGGTACCATTGGCATTTTCATCCTTGTCAAGGACCTTGCGATACTGACGCAAATCTATGGGATTGCCATGCTGATCGAATAAATTTTGAGTAGATTTGCGATTACGCAAACTGCTCAAATTGTGTTCCGTTGCCGAGGCAGAGCGTCTCAGACGCTTCATAATACCATCGGCGACACCATTCTTTGGATTCTCCTGCGTTGTTTTTGTAGGTGCAGGAGCAGCTCCTGGATCCTTGGCATTTTTGTTTGTGGTCATGTCGTTGCTCTCTCTATCTTTGCAAATTCAGTTGCTGCCCGGCTGTTTGTCAAAAGGAAATTTTGTTTAGACTCGAATTCAAGTAGTAGTTCAACATTATGGTTGATATTTTGCAAATCTTATCGCACATATAAATATTTTTTTCTTTTTTTTTTTGTGTCACTGAAAAGAATGCAATATGTTGATAAGAACATACTTTTGAAATAAAATTCGCACTCCGATAAGCCCTCAAGGGGGAAATGTCTGAAAAAACAAGCTCACATTATCAGAACATGCTGTTTTAACTAATCCAGTCAGATCGAAACGATCGAAAAATTATTTTGTCTAAATATAAACTCAAAGTAGCTTCAAGTTGTTTCACTTGAGAAGTACAATTCAATAATCATAATAATCGTAATAATAAAACCACAACAGCTTCGCAACAGCTTTTTATTATATTTTTTTTTTTTTTGTGGTCAAAGTTCATTTGAGTACGCGAGAGATTTGATCAGGTAAGCTGATATTTGCATAGGTATATTAAATGTGTAATATATAATCATATATATATACAAATATACAATTATATGTACACTCAAAGTCTAATTGGAAATTTTCAGCCAACTATATAAACCTGAACTGAACCTGTAATAATCTATCGATAAGTTTTAGACGAACCCTAGCTTAATCATAGTGCAAAGTTAATATAACCAAGTAAGCAGAATAACAATTATAATTAATATTTGTTAAGAAATTAATTAATATTCTTGTGGTACTTCAAAATAGATATACATATCTTGCACTTTCTGGTATAATTCAATTATAGAACTGAATTTTTATTGAATTTTTTATTACTAAGCATTATGTTTATAAAGTTTTTTGAGCTTTCAGCAGCTTTCAAGCTTAGAATATTTTATGTGTGGGTTTTTATTTATATAGTTTGTCAAACTTCCAGAAGCTTTTAAAGCTTAAAAGTAAGTTTATTAAATTTAGTAAAAGCTCAATATTTAATCAAGCTTTCAGCCACTTTTCAAGCTGCTTAAATAGCTTTAAAATGTTTTAAAAAGAGTTTTAAATTAGATTTAAGTTCTGCCAGGTAATTTCCAAAAATATATTTAATGCAAATCTAACACTCAAAGCAAATTCCAGATATAAATGCGCAGTGTGCACAAAAGTTTGCCGGTTCTTATATTAAAATACTTTGTTCAGAATATGCTCTTTTCTCTTTTTATTATAATCTATTAAATTAATTGACATACAGCGGCGCACGCTATATGTACATATATATATATTCAACTATCCTATATTTTTTATAGAATTGTTTAGTCGGCTACATTTGTATAATATATATATTTAAATGTATTTCTGATATGAAATTTACGTAACTTGTTTATTGTTAATGGCGCCATTTGTTTAGTTTAAAGTTTAAACAATTATTGAATGTGTACTATATGCATATTTATACTCTGCTATTATATTCTTAATGAAATCTTAACATTGAATCACAGTTCGTCAGGGTTATCGTAAGGTTTATAAAATAAATGCTTGAGTAACAATATTCTACGTCATTTAAGAACTCACAAAAAAAAAAGAAAACAAAACAAGAAAAGTAAAAAAAATTCAATTAAAGAAAATATCATTGAGTTTTACGATTACGCTGCTTATCACGTATTGTAAATAGTTTACTTTTTTTATTTCTTCACCTGATAAAATGAGAATTGTGTTTTTTAAGATAATATATATAATGCTTATATACCATATAGTAGGTATATAAAAAAGCGTGCATTGAACTGATCATCATGCATATATATATGTATGCTATATGCACTGCTTATTCATGGCTTTTTCATGCGTGTAAAATGTGTGTCGAGTCATCATGACGCAAAATCATTATTTAATTAAACTGCTTGCATGGCTCATCAGAACTTTGCGACATTATCAACCAAATTGCACTCAGAACCATATGTGCAATTCCAACTTGTACATACATATAGAGAATATTTAAATGTACAAGAAAAAAAAACCATATAAGAAAGAAAGAAAGAAAGAATGTTTGAGCTGCTTACTGCGGTTTTTATACACTCAAAGAGAGTACTTGCACTATGATAAAAAGTGTACAACATACTGAAAAACCAAATGAATCAAATTCAAATTTATAATTGTTTTTTTTTTTTAAATTAAAATCGTTAATAACCAGCCAGATGTTTTTTATTATATTATATCAAATATATTATATTGTGTTTTTTTTTAATTAAAATCTTTAATAACCAGCCAGATGTTTTTTATTTTCTTAAAAAATCGAAAAAATGTTTTATTGAAAATTGAAAAAATTGTTAATGCCAAATAAGCATTTTAAGTTGGGTTTTATTAAAGATATAGTAATTTAAAGTCTAGAAAGAGTAATATTAATATATTTGGTAAATTTGCTGGGAAACATTTTAATAATTTTTTTCCTAAATATTAAACAAAATTTAATCTATCTCAGAATAAATTTACAATATTTTTTTAAACAATTATATTTTAGTTTGCAATATAAAGTTGATTATAAACCATGGAGCTTATATTTTTTAAATAGGATTTTAATGTCCTTAATTAATAAAAATATAAATTGAAAATCTAGCTGGATTGACGTCATTTTTGGAATTTGAAAAAATGAAAAGTTAAATTTGTTGGCTGGATTTTCAATTTAACAATCCAACGTCACTAAAACCTTGTCAATTTTAAAAATATAAACTTAATATTTTTTTCCCCAACAAAATTATTTTTCTAAGAGTGGTAAAAATTATTAAAAAAAACTAAAAAATATTATATTGTATATATGTATTTCCCTTATTCTATATAATAATTAATAAATTTTTTTAATTACATTAAAAATGCGTACACTTGCACTACACACTTTATTCACAAAATTCCTTAGATAATTATTTTAGAAGCACTTTTAAAAGGGTATTTAACTCCGTCATTTCTACATTTATGTATTCTTATTAGCTTTGTTACACTGAACTTTACGTTAGCATATTCTTATTAGAAAGGGCATTGACATTTTATTTTTACAGAGTCTGATATATTTACTAATCGCATGAGTGCAGCTTGGTTAAGGGCACTTAAATTTCGATATTGTTTGTGTATATTACGTAATTGTTGACAACTGATTGAAATGATTTTATTTTTTGTTTTGAACGAGTTTACTTGCAATTAATGGAAGCACATGGTCAGCTAATTACAACTGCAAACCGGTCGAGAATTTAACCCATTGGGGTAAAGTAAGTAGGTCAGTTATGCAGGTCAATATTTTTATGGCTAGACAGACAGTGGCTGATGTAACGCGATAAGCATAAATCGATAGGCAATTTATCAGTTATAAAAATGTCAATTAGAAAGTCTAAGTACTTCCAATCAGACATGCACACAGTTATGTGGGTGTTGATATGCCCATATATATTACATTGTAAGCGGATGCTAAACACGAACAGCAAACAATATAAAACAGTTTGCGGCCGGCTTATCAGGCAGAGTGTCTGATGTCTGGAACGCGTGGAAATGTTATCAGCGCGTCTGTGACATGCGGCTGATAAACTCTCATTTGATTTTTTCTTATTTGGTTTTAGATTTTTCCAATAGGCCGAAAAAACATTCAGACTTTTGCGCCCTCTCTCATTCTCTCTCTCTTGTTGTCTCTTCTGTTCTCTGTTTGTGTTTTTGCACTGTCAATCGCTGAACCAGTTTTTGCCATGTTGTAATTATATTAGGTGGTTAAATGCACGCCTACATGCTTATTTATGAGTTACCAACTGAGTAACAATTGTTACTTGCAGCCTGTACAAATTACAAAACGCAATTTTTTTAACTTTAAAAATAACTGAGATTGTTGCTTTCTTTTTCGCACACACACACACACACTTTTAAGCAACTGGTAACTTGCTGCACGTTTGCAACCATCTTATGCAATTACACCATAGTATTTCATTTGCTCTTTGCGGTGAAGTTTGTATGGTTAGTTTTTTGTTGGCGCGAGTCGCGACTAAAGAATTTGTGTTTAAAATGTACATAAGTTTTATTTACGAGACAGAAGCAGACAAATCAAGGTTATTCACACAAATATACACACACACACAGAGAGAGTGATCACCGACACGGACAAATTTAATAACAAACTATCCAAAGTTCAAATATGCGGGTGAGTTGTCTAATATTTACTTTTTATCACTTCAACTTATCGTTAAACGGTAGTTGAGTCATAAAAGTACAAAATTTACACGTGCTTTGTGCATTTTGTTATTGGCAAAAACTTGAAAATATATTTTAGAAAAGAACACCACACAGACACAGTTTGGGGGGAGTGGAAATAAGAAATTAAATTTTTTTACACCATCTTTGCTTTGCTCTCGCGCTCTCACTCTCTCTCTCGCCTTTTCAAATGCAAACAAAAGCGAAAGCGCAGCAAAGAACCAAATAAATCGGCAAATAACGAAAACAAAACACAAAAATTCTTTGCTAGTGCTTGTTTGACTGGAAAATTCCAGTCCAGTTGTAAATACAACAGTTAATTTTTCTTAAATTCGAACACTTATCATACAATTTAGTTGAAATTTTTAAATTTTGTCAACCGCGACGCGCATGAAGCTACTTCCAGAGAACGTTGGCTGCAGCAGCGTTTGTTTTACCGTTCGCTTCAACGTCAAATTCTCAACTGTTGCTTCGTAAATCCAATCAGAAATAAACAAAGCATAAATGTATATGAGCGGGCCGAGAGCGCTGCATTATCCAGTTCAGAAATTACGAGCCAGCAAAATACAAACACAAATGTTGCCAGACAACAAAGCTGAGAGAGCGATCAGTGATTGGGTTTACGTCTGTGCTAAGCAGCTGTTTGTTTTCAATTTGCCGTACATTTGATGTTGTTTCAATCTGCTGCAAAATTTCTGTTTGTTTTATCCAATACAAATGTTGCGAACTTATGTTGCGATACATTCAAATTTGCCGTAAAACTTTAATTTGCTGTCAATTAGATCTGTGAGTATGCATGCGATCAGTGAGTGCTTGGGTTTGAGTATACGCTAAACAACGATAGCCGATTCGTTAAGTTTTCTTGATTATCACAGACAAGAACCATTTTAAAATTTGAAAATATTTTTGCCGCCTTCTTTATTTTTAATTTATATTTTTATTGTCAATTATTGCACACTTAATAACTAAAAAACAAGATATATAATTTTTTTTTTTAAATAATTTAATTTACAATTACAATACGAACAAAACACAATACAAGTTGCTTAACTTGTATCTGGATTAGCGTGATTATCTTGATTATAAAACTAACAACTAACAACGTTGGAACGAACCGATCGCAATGCCGATCCACTCTATAAAGCTTAGTTATTTACATTTAAACATTTAAGTATAAGAAAAGTTTCTGATAGATTTTGGTATAGAGCGCAGTTTTTTTTTTTTTATAAGAAAATTAAACAGAAACCGAAAATAACGATTATTTTATTTTTAATCATCAAATGATAATTTTTAAAGTTTTTTGAGTTTTAAGTAATAGAAAAAATATAAATTCTATTATTTATGAGTTGTAATTATAAAATTATAAAATACATTTTATTTTAATTTTTTGCTCAAAAATAAAATTTTATATTCTTCAATTACGATTTTATGCTATATGTGAAAAGTTTAATGAAAATATTAAATATTTTCGGAAAAATGGTTTTTAATTGTTTTTAATGTTCTGTTTTTTTTAGCAACTGCGTAAAACTTAAAAAAAAAATTTTATAAGAATCAAATTGTTGTAATCCTGTTTTCTATATAAAAGAGCAAAATAATCGTTATTAACGTTCCCTGAAATAAACTAAATATTTAATGATGTCGCTTTTGTCTACTCTCCTCATCATCATCATCATCATCATCTGCTTCATCATTATCATCTTCATTGCCTGGCGATAGACGCTCTAATAAATCATTTAAATTATCGTCTTCATCATCCTCCACATTATCAACAAATTTATCGATACGTTTAAATAAATTATGTTCATTATCTGTTGTTTCGTTCAGTTCTTCCGCCTCTAACAGCTCATCATCTTCATTATCATCTTCCATTTCGTAGTCAAGTTCATCACCATCATCATTATCATCTTCGACCTTAATACGCGACTCGGGCAATTGATCATAGTCAAAGATTTGACGTGTGGCACGCGGCGGCTGTTCGGGTTCAGTGCTGGTTGCAAACTGTGCAACATTTTTGACCTCTGCCTCCTCAGCCAAACTCTCTATGTTGCCCGCTTGACTGCCTATGCGCGGCTCTGGCTGCTGCGGTTGCAATTTCATTTTCATTGTCAACGGTTTGAGTATGGTGCTAGGTGGAGCTAGGGAGGAGGCGGCGGCGACAGTCTCCGTTGTTGCAACTATATCGTGCACATCATCAAACATGTTATCCAACAAACTGAGCAGATCATGAACATTATTGCCATTCGGAGGTTTCATTGTGCTGCTAATTGTCGTTAATTTGGTGGTTGTCTTGGCTGTTGTTGGTTCAGTGAGAGCTCGTTCAGTGGTTGAACTGGTTGTTGTCATGGCTGTTGTTGTAGGTCTCGATGTTGTTGTTGGTCTCGCTGTAGTAGTTGTTGTTGTTGTTGTTGTTGTCAGCGGCGTTGTCTTGGTATGCAAATGTTTGACCTGATAGGTCTCCACGGTGCCGCGCTGCTCATTGGGATCCGCAATGCGCACCACCGGCTCACGTTTCGATATAACTGGCACTATTTTTGGACTATGCGGATCCAATTCGTTTTGTCCATAAGTCTTAACCTTTGAATGACCCTCGATAATAAGATACATGGGACCCAGCAGCGGCTTTGGCGGTTGTTTATAATGTTTAAATAATGCATCGGTGGTTAATTCCGTCGCAGGTGCCACAGTGGGTCTTTGAGCCAGATTGCTCAACTGTGGTATCAATAAACGCGATGTGGTTGTTGTCTCAGCAGGTTGATAAATGGGCGGGTGTGGCGGCAATGCTGTTGTGCTGGTTGTTGAACTGGCTAACAGCATGGGCCTAAAGCCGCTAGACGTTGTCAATGTGCTGGGCGGCGTAATGTACAGCTCGTTGCTGCTGCTTGTTGTTGTTGTGGTTGTGGGCGTTGCTATGGTGGGCGGACCCGGCACAAAGGTCACCGGCGCATAGGTTAAAGGTGTATAAGTGGCGCCGCCAATTAATTGCTGTGGTTTAGTTGTGCCCATCAGGTATTTGGTTGCAGGCATTGTAGGCTTCATACGCTGCTTCATTCCTGTTGTTGTTGTGGTTGTTGTCTTCACTAACTCCTTTTGCAGCAGCTCATGCAGCCAGGGCTTGCGGGGAGGAGCAGGAGCAGCAGCTGCTGCCTGCTTGGAATGCGAATGCGTATGTATGGCATTGGGCGAATAGCTGACAGTTTGTGGCCTAGAGAAGCTATAATGCTGCATCGAATCCTGCTGCAGTGCATCCGCATAGCTCATGCGATGTGGCATGCTGTGTGTATACCAGGATGAGCTGGTCGATGGACTGCTATAATAATGTGTAGAACTGGACCGCGTGCTCGGCGAGGCATAGGAGCTGGCCATGCTCATGTAGGAGCTGCTGCTGGGTGAGTTTAGCACATTATGACGATACTCCACATGGCCCAAACCCTTCATCAACATGGGCGGCGGCATGAGGTGTGTGTGGGGCATTTGTTGTTGCTGTGGCTGCTGCTGTTGTTGTTGTTGTTGTTGTTGTTGTTGTAAACGCTCCTGTGCACATGCAAAAAAAAAGGGGAATAAAATAAATAGATATTTTTGGAATTTATATTAATTTTTAACATTTTTCTGTTGAAAAATATTTTTTAGAAAAATTTATTTATTTTTGGTCAGAAATCTGTAAAATAAATTTGAAAAAATAATTATTTTTTTTTCAACCACAAATTCAATAGTTGCCAAAGTAATAACTTTATGTAAATTATTTTTTTCATCTTTTTTTTTGCTATATATTATAAATCGGCAAGTTATGTTGTAAAGTAGAGCTTTCCCAATTTTGTGCATAATAAAGAGCAAAAAGTTTGTATATATTGAATTAACCCATTGTTCGCAGCATTATAAGAAATAAATTCTCATCTTCGGCAATAAAAATATAGTCCTTGTCATTTTTGAGGATCTGTAATTATTTGTTGACTATATATATTTTTATTAAAAGACATTAAAATCCAAAACAATTTAATTGAACAAAGTTTATTTTACAATAATTCAATATATTTGTAACAATTTACATTTTTTTCAAAAATTATTTCATCGAATTATTTTAATTTGAATTTAATGAATAATTTTTTTTTATAATTATTTAAACAGTACAGTCAACACTTATGACTAAAACAGGGCAAATTACTTAATTGAATTACTTAATACATTTTTTATATTTTTAGTAAAAGTTAATATTTATTTTCCATCAACTCGGCGAATGAGCATTTTAATATCTTTCTTATATCCATAATTAAATTCATTCAAATTGCTAAGAACGGGAAAAAGTATAATAAATAAAATTAAATATTTGTTTTTGTTATTTATAATATTTATTTTTAAATACCTCACTCCACAGTCGCTGAACCACCAACCACTTTTATATATTTGTGCGCAATGCTTATCATCCGAAACATCATTGTCACGATCAGGTGTTGAGAATTTTTGATATACAGTATTCCTTAAGTAATCTATTATTCCATTACCTGAGAATGCACCCAAAGTGATCAATTGGTATTGCTCCTTTTCCCCAGCAATATCAAATTTATCATAATGAGTATCGTATATCAAACCGTTAGGGGCTTTCAATCTGATTATAATCTCATGAGGTGCATCGCTAGTAAAACGATGGATTTTTTCCAACCCCATAAAATATTCACCATCCAGAGACCCAAAACCTTCTCGGTAACTTGCCCAATTCTTATTAAAGTCGTCTAGCCAAATAAATCTTTGCTGGATAACAATCCAACCATCTATACACAATACATCCGAGTAGAGAGCACTATTGCCGGGAATCGAAAGCTTATGAATACCAGGAGAATCCTTAAAGAAAGCGCAACTATTTGCAACTGGCTCTAATGCTTCTACTTGCTCATTTGACTGATTTTCACATTGTTTTAGTTTCTGGGAGTTGAAGTCTGTTTGAGATTGAGCCCTTTTAGTTGTCTCAGAAATCTCATTTCTAATTGTTAAAACAAGATTGTTTCCTAGGAGATCTATTGTCTTCTGTTGCGAATTTATTTGATTTTCCAAATTTCTAATATGAGCTGCATTTGATTCAAGTAATTTATCTTTAATCACATTTTCCGATACTTTTTGCTTAAGTTCTGACACCTGTTCCTGCAGTATCCTTATTTGTCTTTCGTTACTTTCTCTTTCACTATCATGGCTATCTACTTTCTTCTTTGATTCTTTGACATATCTTAGAAGGGGCTTGATTTTATTATATGTGTAGGTTGCACATTCTTTGTCATTTCGTTTCGCTGCACCGAACTAGAAAAATAAAATTATTTCACAATTAACACACTTTTATCACTGAATTTATTGGAAGATTTCGATTTTACCTTCGTTTCTGAATTAGCATTAATTGAATATGCTCCATTTACAAGTATTATGCTCATATATAAAAATATATGCTGCGCGAAAAGTAATTTCATTTTGTGTTCAACAGATTTCCGATCTTATACTGAACAGATATAAAATTTGACTAAATCATTTCAAAAAATTCAGAAACCAAAATCATTTTTTTGGCACGTATTCTTGAACATTTAAAGCCGATAAGGAATATAGAGCTGAACTTAAGGTCGGAACATCCGGTTGTGTGTTGAGCTCAGCTATTAATATAATTGATAACAACATACTGATTATATTACGACATTTATAAATGTATATAATTGTATATAAGTGTTTTTAATAATGCTAAATATATTATTTCAAATGCGTTGACAATAATAATACATAATAAGACTTAGCAACAATTTAAAAAAGATTCCTGTATTCCGAACTTTTAAGAGTGAATTTATATATTTATTTATTTATTTATTCCGCAAATAAAATTCAAAAAATAAGTTGCCGCGAAAGGTAAAATTTTCGACTTTGGTTAAGTGAAAATAAGAACGATCTCTGTTTAGTGATATTAAAGATCTTAATCTTTTTGAAATGTAAATAAAAGTTGTACAAAAAATAGATTTTTCATTCATTCACAACATTTTTAAATAAGATTTTTCGTGTAAAAGTTATTACACATTAAAAATGGAATCTTGCATAAAAATATGCCCATTTAAAAGAAAAGCTATTTTTTGTTTTCAGAAAAATCTATTTTTCTTTTTCTTCAAAACTAGAATTGTGCTTTTTTTGTCACACTTTTAAGATCTTTAGATTTATTAATTATAAAAGCCATTTATAAGTTTTAGAAATTTTTCCGCAAAAATTTTAAATTTCCCTCTTACACTTCGGGCTTACTTTATCAACTGATATTTATAACAATTTTTTATTTATTTTAGAATTTGTTAACCTACAAATCCTATAGAGTTATAAAAAAAACAAAATTCTAGTTTTGGATAAAATTTTGTATAAGAAAAATATTTTTTCCGAATGGTCATATTTTTATGCAACATTTTCATTGCAATCCCTAATAACTTCTAAACCAATAATCTAAAAAATAATAGACAATTTTATTACCTTCTAAAAATGATTAACATCTTTAATATGATTAAAGTATTTTCGGAGATATTTTCACTTTAGCAAAGCCACATTTTTTCAACATATTTTTTGAATTTTATTTTTGGAATCAGCGACGCCATATACATATAAATTCACTCTAAAAAGTTCGAAATACAAAAATTATTTGTAAATTTTTGACATAGTGTAATCGAACTGGTCTGTCTCTCCTATGAATAATGGGAATCACATATTTACCTGCTGTAGCAGCTGCTGCTGCTGCTGCTGCTGTTGTTGTTGTTGTGGGGCATAGTAGCTTCTTCTTATAGCTGCATACTTTGCCTTGGCCTGCTGCTGGGTCAAAGCCAATCCTGGATAATTATTTAAAGGTTGCTTCACTTGCTTGGCCTGTGCGGGCCTAGAGCGTTCCCTATCGCTGTTGGCTGCCACGCCGAGCAATAAAATTTCGCTTTTTGTCTTATTACGGAGAACTTCGGGTGGTAACTTTTGTCTTATGTCCTGTTGACTGTTATTGGCCACATTATTCTCCGCCCAGTAGCGTACACGGTCGAGGGCCGGAGGACTGTAGTCATAGGTGGGATCCTTTTGCAGCGGATCACCGTGCCCCAGTGGTCGCCACTCGTTGTTGTTGTTGGGATCCAAGCGTGGTGCTGAAATGAATAAATCGAGCGTTGCATCAATTTACTTGCAACTTTAATTGCCAGCCATCAAATTGGCCGCCAGCCAGAGGCCAACACGAATAGCAACAACAAAAATTTTAGCCAAATCATAACTCGTTAAAGTGTTAACAAATGTTTTTGCGCCGTCACTTGGCCAAGACATCGCACAAGGCGAGGGTATTACGATAAGTAAAGCATATTTATCAGATAAAAATTATTTTCTTTTTTTTTAAATTGAATTTTTTAATAGAAAAACATTCTCGATGTTAACAGACGGGTAACAGCTTTGGTTCCTATTCCCTTTTAATTTTTTAAGGAAAATAAAATTAAAATAAAATTAATAAAAATAATTTTCTACAATATAAAAAAAAATTCTGTACATAATTCAAATGCATTTTATAATGACCTAAAAATAACGAATTATTATATAATTTATGCTATAAAGTTCAAAGATTATGCAAATATTTATAAAAACAAATTAGAATGCTATATGCGAGTATATTCGACTAAGGTACACCCTGTACACAGCTTAAAACATCAATTACATTGATATTTACATATATACATATATGCAAGCAAATACCCAACTTCTGATCGCGCTGGCTACCGACTGCGCTGTCGGCTGCGCTGTTGCCAGCTATTTTTTTACGTAAAGTAAATCTTTAATAACTTTGGTATTTATTGTCTGATCATTATGCGATTTGCCCAGCATATCACCGCTATAATTGAGAATGCAAAAACTGATCAAAATCATAACTTTAAAATTGTACCTTTAAATCGTTTTTATTGATTTTCGGTGGTGAGGAGAGGGAGTTTCGGAAATTTGAATTAAACTCGATTAGCGTATGGTATACAGAAACCTATATACCAACTTTGGTGTCTCTAGCTCTTATCTCTGAGATATATACACTCAAAAAAAAGTGTACATCCAATTGTGGAAAACTGACGTCAGTGGTTGGAAAAACAGGATAGAAATAGCGCCATAGAAATTTTTTTATGCCCTGTAGATTTAATTACCAAAAAGTTAAGAAAATGTTGTAACTCTGGCAGATAAAATTTTCTGTTTTATTTATTTTATTTAATTATTTCGATAACTCGAGGAAACTTTTTCTACAAAACATGGAAAAATCTATAATTTTATGTCCATAATAAAAAAAATCCGTTATTTTTTTAAATTTGAATAAAAAAATTACTTTAGGTTAGGTTAGGTTGAGCCGGTAAACCATCGTGGTGGTTACACATAGACCGAAGCTGGTCCTTAGTGATGCCGGATACTGAAGATCTTAGGAAGCTTTGTAGTCCTCTAGTATTTGTATGCGCTTTGCAAAAGACAATAGCAGCGCATTTGGAGAATGTTTGGCCGCTTCTTCCAATGATGCGAGCCAATACGTATTGAAGTATTTGAGCCTGTGTTGAGCGAGTGCTGGACAGCTGCAAATCAGGTGTTCCAGTGTTTCAGAAACTTCTGGCACCTTACATTTGCGGCAGCCTTCATCTGTTGTTATTCCTAGTTTTTTAGCATGTGCTGCTGCCAGGCAATGACCAGTTAGTACTCCTACCAGTAGTCTGCAGTCTCTTCTTGATAGCTGCAGTAGGAAGTGAGTGAGTTTTTCTTGACGCGTTTTGCACATAATTTTGGATATTCTGCAGCTAGGTGTGTTTTTCCACTTCCTATCAGCTGCAGCCAATGCGACTTTCTCTAGGTCGCTATATAGCGACTGTAAGGAGATATCTATAATCTCCGTATTTTCATGAGATAGCCCGACACCTTCTTTAGCCAGGCGATCTGCCATTTCGTTTCCATCGACACCCCGGTGGCTGGGAACCCAATAGATGTGCACTGTTCTAGCAGTGCTTAGGTCATCTACTAATGCTTCCCTGCTTGCCAGAACATTTTTGGAACTAATGGCAGATGCCTGCAAAGATTTTATTGCCGCTTGGCTATCCACGAAAATATTAATGTGTTTGTGTGTTCGGTGGAGCTCTTGGGCTACCTCTGCAGCTTTCCGTATTGCAAAAACCTCTGCCTGGAATATGCTGCAGTAATCAGGCAGCTTGTATGGCAGCCTGAGTTCCGGCTCTGCACAGTACACTGCTGCTCCGACTCCCGAATCCATTTTTGAGCCGTCCGTGAATATGTGGACAGCCTGTTCATCTAGTCCCGAGCGCCAGTCGTCCGGTCCCATTAGCGTTGTTGTACTTTTGAAATTGGTCAAAGGAGTTACGTAGTCTGTGCTACTTTGCATCTCCCTGCCAATCGAGCAGTGTCCAAAGCCTTGGAGTGTCATTTTTCCAGTTGCACAGAGTCGTTGTGCTGTCTTCTGTGCAATGAGTTGTGCTTGAATGTCCAGGGGGTTGACGCACATTATTGTTTCTAGTGCTTTAGTTGGAGTGGAACCTCAACGCCCCCGTGATGCAGACTAGTGCCTGCCGTTGGGTCCTCTCCATCAGCTTAAGGTATGTGGATTTCTCAGTGGCTTGCCACCATACCAGAACGCCGTAGAGAAGGATCGGTCGCACCACTGAAATATAGATCCAATGCATCAGTCGTGGTGAAAGGCCCCAAGTACTGCTCAGCATTTTTTGTGATGCATAGAGCGCGACTGTTGCTTTTTTCACCCTTTCTTCCACATTGGGTCTCCAAGTCAGTTTGCTGTCCAGAACCACTCCTAGATATTTGACATGTTTCTTTGGTGTGAGCGGAATACCATTCACCTTTGGCGGGTTCCACAGCGGTACCTTGTATCTCTTGGTGAAGAGAATGAGGTCCGTCTTGTCCGCGTTGATACTAAGTCCGGCTTCTGTGGCCCATCTTAGTATCATTTTTAATGTGTAGTCCATGATAGAGCTGAGAGTCGATGGACATTTGCCTGTGATAATTATGCTTATGTCATCAGCATATGCAGTTATCTTAGGGGCTCTCCCTGTGAAATTTTTTCAATAGTCCGTCTACCACTAGATTCCATAGCAACGGTGATAGGACTCCGCCTTGCGGCGTGCCTCTATGCGCCGCCCTTGTTATGGATGTGGTTCCCCACTCCGCACTGACTCTTCTGCAGCTCAACAGATTGTGTATCCATGCGTCTACTGCAGAGTGGGATGCTGTTGCTCTTAGGCTTCGCATTATTATTTCCGTCGACACATTGTTGAATGCGCCAGAGATGTCAAGAAATACGCCCATTGCATATTCTTGGTGGTGGAGTGCTTTTTCAATGGTGGCTACCAGGGAATGTAGCGCTGTCTCCACTGATTTCCCTTTTGTATATGCATGTTGATTTGGCTCCATGATTATGCATGCATTCTTTTTAATGTGGAGCTCTAGAAGTTTTTCCAGTGTTTTCAGCAGAAAAGAGGTGAGGCTTATCGGTCTGTAATCTTTCGGCTGCACGTGACTACACTTGCCTGCTTTGGGCAAGAACACGACCCGTGCAGTTCTCCAGGTCACAGGAGAACGTAGCCATACCTTAGACATGCTTCAAACAGAGGATGTAGCCATGGGATAATCCGGGTTTTGGTCATCTGTAGCATGGCAGGAAATATTCCGTCCAATCCAGGGGATTTATAACCCGCGAACGAATCTATGGCCCACTGGATTTTCTTCGGGTCGACTATGTCTGAGGGTATATCTGTTTGCGTTGTTGTTCCGAATATGTCTGGTTCAGTAACTTCTGTGCAGCCAGGAAAGTGCGTATCCACAAGAGTGCATATCGCTTCCCTACTGCTTTCCGTCCATCTTCCATCATCTGTTTTCAGCTGACTCTGTATGGGTGGCTGTCTTGAGAGCAGCTTCCGGAGTCTCGCCGTTTCAGTGACCTTCTCTATGCCGGAGCAGAAGGTTCTCCAAGAGTCCCGTTTTGCTTTCCGAACTTCTTTCTTGAAGTCACGGAGTAGTATTTTGTATTCATTCCATATGATCTCTTCTTCCGCTTGTTTGGCGAGTTTGAAGAGATCTTGTACATCCTTCCTTTTTACGCTGAGGCTCTGGAGTCCACCAGGGCGGTCTGGTTCTCCTTTTGCTCTTAGAAGGTCTGCATGATGCATGGTATGCACAGGTAAGGTGGTGTACGAGCGTTTTCAAGAACTGCTCTATATGCTCCTTTGATGTGATTTTTGGCACCGTTTGTAACTTCTCCTCCATCGTTTTACAGAATTTCTCCCAGTTTGTGTTCCGGGGATTTCTGAATACTGTTTGGGGAAGAGTATAATCGAATTGTACATTAAATTGGATGTACCTGTGGTCTGAGAAGGAAGGTCTCTCAAGGACCCTCCATTCCGTTACCATGGTACTGATCCCTGCTACGAGTGTTAAATCTAAGATATTAGATGAAGTAGGACCCATGTAAGTAGGCTCTTCACCAATATTTTCTATTCTTAAGTTATAGCGTAGTATGAACGTTAGGAGAGACTCACCTCTATTATTGATGTCTGGACAGCCCCACACTGTGTGATGTGCGTTGGCGTCCGTCCCGACAACAAGGGGCTGCTTCTTAAGGCTTGCCTCCGCGGACCAGTCTCTCAATTTCTTCTGGTGGTGCTTCCCTGTCGTGCGCCATGTAGCAGGATGCAATGAGTGTGGGCTCGTCCTTATTGCCCTCTAGCGCCACGACAGTAAGATCATCTGAGCTGTAATTAGACATTAAATAAGCATAGATGCCTTTCCTTACAAGGATGGCTGTCCTAGCCCTACTTACTGTCATTGCGTGGAACACGTTGTAATTAGCTGACTTAAGCCCAGAAACCTTGTTGCCCGCTGCCAACCAAGGCTCCTGAACTAAAGCCACATCGGCGAGCCCTTGCTCCAGGGCTAGAAGGAGCTCTGCCGATGCTAATTTGCTTTTATGTAGATTGAGCTGGAGTATCCTTAGCTGCATGGCTGTTGGATGTCTCCAGCTCCGATGGGACGACTACTATCGTCGTGTCGCCATCTTCATCCTCGTCGTCGGCGGCTAACACCATGGCTTCCAGGCCAAGGTCCTTCTCCACTTCGTCGATTTCCAATGTGTTGTCGTTCTTGTCTTCGGGGTGGCGTTTTTTGAGACGTAGGTACACGCTCCCTACGCCCCACGCCATCTTCCCATATCTGGTGTACAGCAGATCCTCGGCTGCCTTGCTTATTTGCAGGATCATGTGCTGGCCCTTCTTATCGGGCTTAGCCACATGTATCACTTGCCAATCAGCAGTCGGCACGTCTGGATTCTGCCATTTTAAAAGCTTTAAAGCCTGTTCCTTCGGTAGAACCCGTGGAAAGAGTACTTTTGCCTTCGGTACGGACGGAATCAGTGATCTGTCCACTACCTCTAGCTTGGCATCTTTCCACGGAGCAACCATGGCAGACACTGTCTCCGAGACCCACTTCAGGGTGAGATCATCGCGACAGCTAAGGATTTTGACACCGTTGAGCCAACCTGCACCATCAAATGTGGTGGGTGCGGCATCTGGTGTCTCCATCCGTTCGAACATCGCTTCCAGCAGCTTCGCCTCCACCATCTTCCACTGCTCTGGCGACATTTTGCCATTTGGGTCACTCCTGTCAATGAGCGCCACGACTAGATGTCGTTTGGCCACGTCACTGACAGACTCCTTGGACGGCTTTTTAATTGGGCGAGGCCGCTTGTTGACGGGCACATCCGCCTTAGTGGTCTCCTCGGAGCGCTGGCGTTTGGCGGCCAGTTGCTCCTCGACCTTGTTGGCAAAGTTGCCACATGAAGCCTGCATAGCAGACTTCGTGGCAAAGTGCTTGCGGCCCTCCTCGATCTTTGCGTCGGCCCACAGCAGCTTGCGCCTCTCCTCGGGGGTGAGGTCGCCGCCGCTGATGAGACGAGCTCTGATCTTCAGAGCAGCCTTATATTGGGCCTTGGCTCTCATACCCTCCTTTGTACGTTTGGGCCCGACCCTACGAGAGGTACTGGCACCCGCCTGAACTGGGGAGAGCAGAAGCTTGTTTTCGGCCTCTGATGTGATGCTTCCACCATGCGATTCACAATCCGTGTCTGAATCGACAACGGCATTGCCACGCCACAGCTTGGCAACGGATTTCTTCGTTTGTTGTTGTTGTTGTTTGGCAGTAGCTTTACAACCACCATGGCCTGCTCCAACCATGGTAGAGGTGTGACTGCTGGCGACACGTAGAGAGGATTGCTCCTCCCCGTGCCCGCCGGTGGTAGCAGTCACGCTTGCCACCGACGTTTGGGCTGACATCCCAGCCCGAGTTGCGTCCATCCTGTCGACCTCCATTTTGATTGAGTTGATTCAGGGAATCACCCCTAGCGTTTTTTGCCTACCGCCAGGCCCCTCGAACAATGGCTCAGATCGCAGTAACTCCGGCTAGCCGAGGCTGTCAGAGAATACCGTATCGTTGCCTTAGCTAGACACTGCACTACCTTGGTTGTAGGCGCGCAAGTGACACTAGGTATTACCCGTTTACTCCGAGGTAAATACAGTGCCCATTGCCCAGCCGGCACCCGCGTGGAGGGTACAGTTCGAGGGCTTTCGCCAGCCCAAAAATTACTTTACTTTGGTTAAAAAAATAAGTCAACATATTTTGTAAAAATTTATATTGAGCATAGAAAATTTTCTGCAGGTTAATGAATTTTATATTCATTTCATAGAACACCTGGATTTCATATTGTAGAAAATCCATACTTCCGATTATAAACCCATAATTTTTTTCGTTTATTCATAACATAGAAAATATATTCGTACTGTGGAAATTTTCACTTCTTTGTAGAGATTTATACTCTATTTGTAGAATTTTATTTTATTTTTTTTATCGAAAGTGTTTCTATACTTAAAATAAATTTCTTTTTTCTTAGCGTGCATTCCTACAGACAGACGGACGAACAGGGCTGGATCGACTCGACAATTGATCTTTATCAGGAATATATATACTTTATATGGTCGGAGATGCCTCCTTCTGCCTGTTACAAACATTTGCACAGTTTTATGACCCCATTTTACACATTTTTGATGGGTACAGGGTGTAAAAGGTTTACATGTATGCGCTTATAATTCTCAAATGGTTTTAGCAGTCTACATTTCAGGTCTGCGTTGTATGTGTCTTTCACTTCACTCTCTCAACATCTAAATTATATTTTTACCTAAATTAATCCAACTTTCGGCTTAATACAATTCCGCTTCGGATTATACTTAAGATTATTCGGGCTAAAATTCAGAATATGGAAATTAAAAAGTTCGTCGGTGAATCAGGGAATTTATTTGAATTGAGTTGATTATTTGAATTGAGTTGATATATAATAAAAAATATAATATAATTATAATTATATGAATATATAATATTTCATTCAAAAATGATAGAATTTTTGAGATTGGAACCAAGCAAACTGATACTAACACGATCGGAAAGAGTTAAGCACCAATTCCATTATAAAACTTAAAATATTTCTACCTATTATTCCAATTCTGTTGCTTTCTATAGTTTAAATTTTAATAGCCAACTTTTTGAATTGATCTTCGAACTAACCTCGAGCTTAAGTTTGTGCATAAAATTGAATTTAATATCGTGCTGCCTATGGCAATAATATGCAATCTAGACTCTGATGAAGCATACATTGAATTCGCGCCAAGTGTGGGCTTCTATGACTAATGCCTCCAAAGAGATCGGAGATCGGAGAGAAGAGAGTGGGAGTTGTGGCAATCCAATTCAAGCTGAAGTCACAGTTCAAGCCACAGGCTGCCAGACAAAACTGTGTATATGCAACCAGGCAGCGACGCCCACCTGAATGCCACATGCCACATGGCAATCACTTGGCAGATCACTGCCAGATCACCTTCGGGGGCCATCAACCAGGCAATCAACACAACAAACAGCTCGTCGTCTCTTTGCTTGTGTGTATGGAACGCTGCACAGTGGTGATATTTCATAAAAAATCATGTAAAAATCAGAATAGTATTTCAAATTTTTAAAAGAATTTTATTAACAAATTTGGTGGCCTTTAAAAACTTATTAAAGAAAATATTAACTTTTAAAAATCAGTTAAAGTTGTCAAAACTTGATTTTTTTTATTGCAAAATAACCTAAAAATAAATGGAGAATATTTATTTATACTCTGTACCCATTAAAAATGTGTTAAAGTTGGATCATAAAACTGTGGAGGCATCTTCGACTAGATATAAAAAAATATATATATATATATATATATATATCTTTATTATTTATTATTTACTTTTTATATAGATATTTCTTTAAAATGTGCTAAAAACTCAAATCAATTGATGACTTTAAAATTCTACCTAAATTTGGAAAATGTTGCAAAATTTAGGGCTTAAATTAAAATGAAATTAATTTATAAATAAAATGGAATATTTTAAATATTTTTTGTATTTAAAACGAACTCAATTTTCAATATAATAAAAAACATTATAAAACTAAACGATTTTCACAAAAAAATTATTATTATGTAACAATTAAAAAGCGTAAAAATCAAATTAAAAAAAAAGTACAGATTTTATAAGCTATGAGCAATTAAAATATATTTAAAATTTTGCAATGTTTTTCGCGAAAAATTGCCACTGTGCGCAGTTCGCTTGATTGACTGATCAACGGGGCGGTGGCAAAACGATGTTGAGTCCAAGACAGAGTCTGGAACTGTAGACTCAGACTGAGACTGAGACTGTGGAGGGAGCCGGATAAGTTATTAGCTAAAAACCAGACAAATCGCTTTCCATTTGAATGCGAGGCTAGATCAACGTGAGGACATGCACTTGGGACTTCAATTTGGCTATTTGTTGGCTTTTTTTAGGCGGAAATGCTTCAAACTCATGCATTTCAGATCTTTTCAACATGATCTGGCAATTTTCGATTTGTTTAGCTCAATTGGTTTTTGGAAGAGGTTTTTTTTGGAGCGAGGCTGGACGCCTGGTAAATTGCCAAAAAAAAAAAAAATAAATGAAATGGCTTTTGGGGATTGGCCTGGCACTCTACTCAGTAAAAAATAATAGTTTAATTAAAAATCAAAATTTTATGGTATTTAATTAAAAATTTCGTGGAGAAAAAGTTAAGTTTTAATTAAAATCTTTTATATCATAGACAATTTTTATACGGTTTAATGTTTCTGCTTTAAAATGTTCAATTTAAAATGGAAATTTGAAATAATAATTTTTTCTTATTTGCAATATTATTGGTTTTAAAATTATAAATCAAAATGGCAATGTCATAAAAATGTTAATTTATTTAGTTTTGGTTTAAAATTTAATATGCGCTCTATGGGCAATATTTAATTCAACAGCCGAAATGTTAAAAAATCTCTGTTAAAAATATTATAAATTCTCCAGTTAACTACTAAAAAAATTAATAAAAAAAATTACAATTCGATTATAATAAAAAAAATTAAAGTGAAAATTCAATTTTATCATTTAACATAAAAAGTATTATTACTTTAGTTAGTAACTTTATTAGTTGGCACAAATTCAAATTATTTAGTTTGGTTTCTGTACTTTGAATTAAAAATAATAAAAAAATTATAATACCCTTTTGCAAGGGTATAAAAAGGCTATGCACTTATAAAATAAATTGCAAAAAAGAAATAAATAAATAAAATAAAATAAAAAATAAACTAATCATTTGTTGAGTTACATTTAAAATAATTTTAATACCAAAAATATATTTTGAACAGTTTAATTCAATGGGCAATGGGCCTGGGCTTCTGTTTTATGGTCCTGGTAGTTACCAACTAGGCTATACCCTATATATCTTTATTAAGACCTCTCTCTATCTTTTTTTTTACCAAAAGCCCCTTAAATTTAATAATTAATTTTGAGGCCTGTTCCATAAACAAATCAAAATGGTTTTTGTTTTATTTTTTTTGATTGTGTACCTAACTAAAACACCAAACTATTCTTTAAATGTTCTTTTCTCATAATTTATTTTTTTATTTATTGTTGCATAATTACCACAGTTTGTCCAGACCCAAAATAAATTTTTTTTTTTAACAAAGGAGCACATAAACAATTTTATTGATTTTAAAAACTTTTAAAATATTTAAAATACCAATTTTTTTTTTTTAAATCAATTTAAATGGTATTTTTTTAGGATTTAATGGGAAACGAACTCGGGTCTGGCAGCTGTCAACTAGGCTATATTCTCCGTCTCTTTATTAAGCTTTTTTTCTATTTTTTTCTTTATCAAAAGGCTTTAAGTTTAATATCAATTTTCGGGCCTGTTTTATAAACAAATCAAAATGATTTTAACTTTTCATATTCCATTTAATCTTGAATAATTACCGCAGTTTGTCCAGTCCCAAAATAAATATTTTTTTTTTAACAAAAGAGCACATAACTAATTTTATTGAATTACAAATTTTTTAAATATTTTATCTTCTCTCTTTATTAAGTCTATTTTCAATTTTTTTTAACAAAGTTTAATATTAATTTTTTGGCCCGTTTTTTAAGCAAATCAAAATGATTTTAAATTTCAATTATTTTTGTTTTACTGTGCACCTAATTAAAACACAAAAATATTGTTTAAATTTTTTTGGTTTATATCCCATATATCCTTGCATAATTAGCGCAGTTTGTCCAGTCCCAAAATAAATATATTTTTTTTTAACATAAGAGCACATAAAAAATATTATTGAATTACAAATTTTTTAAAATATTTTAACTTCTCTCTTTATTAAGCTTTTTTTCTATTTTTTTTTTTTTACCAAAGTTTAATAATAATTTTTAGCCCTGTTCCATAAACAAATAAAAATGATTTTAAATTTCAACTATTTCTGTTTTTTCTGTGCACCTAACTAAAACACAAAAATATTGTTATAATTTTTTTTTGTTCATATCCCATTTATCCTTGCATAATTGCCATAGTTTGTCCAGTCCCAAAAGTCGTTTTCACTTTCATTTGCTGCACCACATTAAAATAGCGCGCATGATTGCGTTAAAATTGTTTGGATCTCCTAATGCTGGCCATTAAAATAGCCTCAACTTCAACTTAAAAAAAAATAAAGAAAAAACCTGGAAAAAAGTGGCAAACAGGTGGAGAGCAGACAGGTGGGCTTGGACTTGGACAGGTGATTGCGTCTTTGTGTATCGAGATTTTGTGGTCGGTCTTGTGTCAATTATGTCGGCATTTGGCGGTTAAAACAAAATCAAAGTGCAAATCTTTCATATTTGTGGAATTTCATATGGTTCATTGGCAGTTGCTGCCCCTCACACAGCTCTCACCCCCCTCATATCACTCAATTCTCTTACCTGTTGTCGCATTGGGCGTCACAATGGCCAAGACATTCACTTCATCCTGATATTTGCTACTCTTTGTCGTTTGTGGCAAGACCTCAAACACCTCGTCGGGCAAACAGTTGGCGGGGCATGCCACAACGTTCAGACATAGCCAACAATAATATAATATTGTTACCAAATTGTGGGCTTTGTGGCGTTCGCTAATCATCATGAAACGAACGTGCAGCTTATCTGGAAATGTAAAATGCAAATTATATATAAATATATATTTTTTTTTTTTTTGTTTTTCCGATTATTCAATAGCTCGATTACGAATAAAAAACTGAGGCAACAAACTTGATATGCAGCTCTTAAATTAAGCTTTAACTGAACTATATATAATTTTGATACTTGTCTCATTTATTTTATGTATTAATTAGACTAACTAAAGGCGTTTACTAGAGTAAGTTTTCTTCAAATACTTTTCTAATATTTGTATGTTTTAATTTGACTAACTAGGGACGTTTACTAGAGTTAATTTTATTTTATTGTAAAGTTAATTTAAATTTTGTAAAGTTGTTGCTTTTTACTTAATGTATAACTATTTATTATTAATTTTTAGAGTAGCTAAGAGAGCGGTTAAAAATTTCAATTTCTGAAAAAATCAATTTCTTTAAAATTAATTTGGAGATCAAACCATAAATAAAACGTCATTTCGAATGAAAATTTGAAAAATTTTATTATGTTATGGATGTTTAAAGGTCTCCCAAGGTATTTCCAAGGAAATTCTGGTTAGAAAATAGTATGAAAATAATGTATAGAAATCACGGTTTAGAAAATACCTAAAAAAGAGATTGAAAATTTCAATTTTAGATTTAAAAGGAAAGTAATTTTAGAGATAAAACAATGAATAAAACTGCATTTCGAATGAATTTATATTAAGCTATGGATGTTCCTATAGAAATTCCGGCTAAAAAATACCTTTGGGTGTACGAAGTCTCTGAGGACAGCTTCTATAGAAATTACGGGTTAGAAAATACCTAAGAAACGGCTTAAAAATTTTAATTTTAGATTTGAAGTGGAAGTAACTTTTGAGGTAAAACCATATTTAAAACTGCATTCCAATTGAAAATCGAATGAATTTTTATTTAGTTATGAATATAACTTTACCCTTAGAGTAGTTCCTATAAAAATTCCGGTTAAAAAATATCTTTGGGTGTAAGAAGTCTTGAAGAAATCACGAGTCAGAAAAATAACTAAGAAAAGTGTCACAAATTTATATATCAGATTTAAATGGGAAAATCAATTTAAAGACAATTCCGATTGAAAATCGAACAAAATTTTTGATTCACAATCTTTATATTGTAAAATTCTTTATACAAATTTTAATTTCTTATTTCATTTATTGTAAATTCTTCATAGATTTTCTCGGTGTGTTCTGAAAAATTTAAGTTTAATTTTGACTACAAAAAGAGAACGTATAAGGACATAGTGAGGCTATATATTTAAATTAAAATGTAACTTTAAAAAGGCTTTATTTTAAACATAACTAAATATAAGAAAAAAGTTTTTAGTTCATTCAAAAAAGTCTTTAAAAAGTTATATAAAATTTTAATTCAAAAACAGAGCAGCTAAAGACAAACTGAGCATTGATACTCTACTCTATCTCTACCTCTACCTTTATTTAACTGACAACTTTATTAAAAATTCATAAATTCATATTGGGCTCTTGTTACTTTTCCAGCTCTTTTGGGTGGTCCTCACAATACCCAAATTTTTGTATAAAGAGGGTCAACGACAGTTTCGACTTTTTTTTATTTTTTTTTTAGCAATTTTCTGGGTCATGTCCTTAGGGTTATGGTTTAGCTCTCAACATTTAAAGTTGCGTTGTCATCGTGCGCGTTCCCAACGAAAGTGAAATTTTTTTGTTTGTGTTTCGGAACATAAAAAAAAAGCCAAAAATTTGCATTTATTTTGCAGTGGCTATACTGGTTGTTGTTGTTGTTGTTGCACGTTGCACGCTTGGCGGCAATCGTAAAAATTAACTTGATTACTACACGCATAAATAAAGCCATTAAATGGCATAAAACTCTTTGCATGGCCAATGGCAATTAAAATCAAATAAAATTCACCGACAGCAACAGCTAAAGAAGCCATTGCATATAGTATCTGATTACTAAGAGAATCGTGACAGTTAAATAATATATAACTATATATATTGATTTTTTATTAAATACACTTAATTTTTCTTTGATTTATGTCCAGCAAAAATTAATTGTCCTCGGGCAGTTAGGCAGTTTGTAAACTAAAATAAAAATAATATAATAAAAATATAAAATAACAAATCTAACTCAAATCAAATCGATCTCTAAATATAATTATAATTTTAAAAATATAAAAATTTCAAAGTGAGAATGTTTGTTCCATACTTTTAGAAATTTTTAAATTTTTATATAATAATAATGCACAATTTTACATTTTATCCCTAATTAAATTCGAAAAAGAGTTGTTTTTTAAAATAAAAAAAAAGCAGACTGGTAAGCTAAAACAAAATAAAATAAAATAAAACATTCTGATAACTTAAAAAGAAATAAATAAATTAATAAATAAAGCATACTAAAAAGCCAAAATAAATTAATAAATAAAGCATATTTAAAAGCCAAAACAAAACAAAATAAATAAAAAATCATTAAATTTTGAAAATCCGTACCGAACTTGTATATTTTCTTTAATCACAAATTTTGGGACTCGGGCTATGTTAGACCTCAAAAAAGGGGAAATACATCATAATCATAATTAAATAAAATTATATTTGGTATACGTATATCCTAGCATATTATTCATAAATTCTAAAGATTATTAAACAGTATTATTATTATTAATTATTTATCCTAAAGTGGAAAGTATTGCCTCTGATAAATAGCAGAACGATAAAGTCTTATAATGTCAATAAAGCTAAACAAACTTAGTTAAATAATATTCTTACATTCTGCTTTTAAAGCACATTTCTCTAAATATTCACAAATTCACAATTCACTTTTGTATTTAATTAAATAAGTTATTAGATCATCATTATAATAACAACAACAATAATTGTAGATAACATCGCTGAGCTACATAAATACACTTCCTCTACGTCGTGTTCGCTTTAAAAATAAACTCGTTTATTCACGTTCAACTTCAGTTACTCATTCATGTAAACATAATAAAATTCAATTAAATAACACAAAAAATTATGCGTAATTAAATGTATTATGCAAAATAAATTGTGAATTGTGCCTAACAAGATTATTTAACAAATTGCGAACGTGTGAAAATTATAAATTATGTTAATTTAATAGACACTAAACTGTGCCTACTTTATTTAGTATTATGTATTAGAGAAAGAGAGAGGAAAATTTTTAGAAATTAATTGTAGAAATGTTAAAGTTACGATTGCTCTATCAGAAGAAATACATTATATTTTTTTTGTTATTTTTATTCTTTATTCCTTTAAACAATTTTAATTGATTTTAAAAAATAATAGTAATTCTAATTCAACTTAAACAAAAAATAGTCCTGAAAGAGATAAATTCAATGAATTTTTGGAAATTCTATATAATTATCTAAATCGTTGATAAATTAGTGACCACAAAAATATTTATTGAATTTAATTTAACAAGAAAATCATTCACTTATATTAACTTTTAGATATAGAAATATTTGAATAAAAATCTCTAAAGGTAGATTTTCAATTTAAAATATGTTCAGAAAATGCTTCAAAAATTAATTTAATAATGTTCATGTTCAGAAAATGCTATAAAAAATCTGTTAATAAATTAAGAAATAATTTTTAAATAAAACTCAAAATGTTTCAGTAATTTCTTCATTAAAAAAAAATCTTTTTAATGACTTAATTCAGATTTAAAAATCTTAGGCATGTTTTGAGTAAAATAAAAAAAATCTTTAAAAAAGTTATTATGATAATTTTATTTTCTCGAAATAAAAATAATTTTGCCGGAACAGGGATATATTTTTAAATATTCCTATATATCCTTAAAAGTGAAGCAGGATGTACCAATTTAAGGGAAAAATGCAGCTCAAATTTAGTATACCCTGTACTTATTTAAAACGATAAAAAAAAAACTATTTGCAGGTCCTATTTAATAGTTTTGATAATTATGTTAAATAGCTTCAATTAGCTTAATCTACTAAAAAAAATTGACTTTTCCTTCTTTAATTGTTTATTTAAACAAATTTAAGAAAAATTTTTTTTGTTAAAAAAAAAAAAAATTTTTTTTTTCTCTTATTAAAAGATTTTTTCCTATAAAAAAATTATTATTATTTCTTGAAATTTTTGATAAACTAAAAAAATAATCGTTATTTTGAAAATGATTAGGAAATAATTATTAAGTTTTTTTTTATAATATTAATTATGATCCCTGTTTGTACAAATAGCTATTAATTCAACATTAATTAAAATATTAAACCCACTCAGTTAACTGGCAGTAAATTCTTTTATGTTAACACTAATTTATACTATTATAATATTCACTTTTATTGCTTTAAATAGCCGCCATAAAATGTCACCTAAAATTTGTTTAATATACTTATTTATATTTTTATAAACGTACTTAAATTGTTAATAAAACAAATCACTTAAAACTCTCTAAATTGGTATTAAATCAAAGATGCAGAGTAAGTAAACTTAAATATGACGATGTGCGATGTGTGTGGCATTTCTCATGTCATGTTTTATATGGGCAATATTTCATATGCACTCCAATGTACAATTACTTTCGATACTTAAAACTATCTGCAACTTCATCTTAAAAGCGCACTCAAAGCCCAGCCCAGTCGCAATTCAATTCAATCTCAATCCCAAACGAAACCAATCCAATCCCAACTCAATTCAATCCAACAAATCCGCAAAAAGATGCATGCAACGCGACGCGGCTGCTGTTAAGTGAACGTTTAAGCCAATGAGGCGGCTGTAAATGCATGAATAAATAAATAAATAAATACTACAACAACAAACACAGCAACAACAACAACAAACAGACCAATAAACAGACAAACAAGCGCAACAAAACAACAACAACAACAACTTGCCACACTAAATGACAAGCCAAAGCCAAAGCCAAAGCCAAAGCCTAAAAGATTCATTCAAGTGTGCGACACTTTTTATGCGTGAAATAAAAAAATAAAAAAAAATAGTGGACACAACAACAACAAAAGCAACAACAACAACAGCAACTGGTCAACACTAGACAACAACAACAATATAAAAAAAAATATATATATTTAACTATATTTAAGTTGACCAAGTTAAATACTCTAACAAACAAGCTTCTGAGCAGAAAAATCTTTTCTTTTTTTTGGGAGCTTAATCAATTTGATTTTAACCTATTTAAAAAGACTATATAAAATATAGTTCAATTTACAAGCTCTGTGTTTTGTTAAGATATCTGCAAAATCAAAAAAAAGAATCAATTTTCCGATGATAGTTTACATTTCAAGTAAAAAAAATAAATAAGATAAAGTAGCTCGAATTTAATTAAATTTAGTCAACTTTTAAACTGCAAGTTGAAATTAAGAACCGCTGAAATTAAAAAAAAAAAACTATCTTGGAAAACAAATATACAATAAATCATTTTACGAACCTATTCTTTAAGTTTATTTATTTATTTAATTTTTATTTTGTATTATTTACTTTATATCTTTATTATGTTTTGTGATAAACTTCTGTTCAAAAAAATAATATGAAATACAGCTCACAATTATTGAGTTTGTTTGCGTTATTTGTTTTTTAATCATTTCATTTATGTAAGTGTCCCAAATCTTTTCAACAAAATAATATCTTAGCAACACAGCTATTTGTAAAAATAAAAACATTAAAAAAAAAAAACTCATATATTTTATGCCGATGTTTTCTATGGTCTAAAATATAAATTTTATAAATTATTTTCGTTAGATTTTTATTTAATTTAGTCAGCTTTAATAGAGCTATATAAGATTTAAAATTGACGACTTTTTTTTCGAAATCTTGCATGATAACAATGTTTTCATACAACAAATTATTTTATGAGTTTTCCTACCTAAGGCAGCTATATAATATTCTTATCTCATTTTTAAAAATTTAAAGACATATTTTCTTTAAGTTAGAATAGTCCAATCCTGTTTAATTTTGTTCAATTTATTAAAACTTTTTTTATTATAAAAATTGTAAAATAATTTTTAATATTGATTTTTTTTATGAAAATTAAAAATAATTTTTATTTCTGATTTTTATAATAAGAATTGAATAATAATTTTTATTTTAAGTTTTTTTTATTTAGATCAAATATAAGATTTATTTTTTAATCTTTTCATAAAATTCAACAAATTATTTTTATTTTATAATTTTTTTTTTTAAATTATAAGCGTTACGGTCCCTGCAAAAAAAAAATGTTTTTTTTACAAAAATTCAATTTTCAGCCGAACGTTTCTATGACAAAAATATATATTCAATTCAATATATTTTCAATTTTGATGAAATTTAAGATTTTATTTACAGTATATCTTATTTTCTTTAAATATAAATAAATAATATAAATCAATACACATTTTGATATGAGAACAAGTGTTTTGAAGATTGCCGCTGACTTCATTATCGGACTTTTTTTTTTTTTAAATTAGAGTGGGGAATCAACACCCATAAGTCTGTCTCTTCCCTGTTAAAATGATGTTATATAAATAATACAACTATACGCATTTTTCTTCCTCACTAAGCTACATTAATAAATATATAAATATATTTAGAAAATCATGCGATTATTGATGTTTATCAAATAAAATTAATATTTTAGACGCTTTTTACCCTAGTTCATTACACATTTGATTACGAAGTTATCATACCCTCAGCAAGGGTATTACAAAACTGGGATGCATACCAACATGGCAGCGTATTAGCAAAGACAAATACTAATTGCAGCCAAAGCAGCAGCAACAGCAACAGCGGCAGCACAGCAGCAACATTAGCGTCAGCAACATTTGAAGTAGCAGCAGCAACTTGCTGTTATTGTTGTTGTTGTTGTTTGTTGCTGCCGGCAGTTAATTTCATTTAAAGAATGTCATCTTCACTTTAAGTGAAAGATAAATACACAAACAAACAGAGAAAGAGAGAGAGAGAGAGAGAGAGAGAGAGAGAGAGACTGCTGGAAAAATCGACAGATGCAACAAGGTGTTTGTCATTGTCTCCTTTTCCTTCAACTGCAACTCGAACATTTGGCGCTTTGACGCTGCTGTCAACGCCGCGTATGAGTGATGTGTGTATTTTGTTGTTGTTGTTGTTGCAACTGTTGCTGCAGCTGCATTAAATTTATCAACAGCGTCTTAATTCTTTGTGCAAACAAACATTCATTGCACATTCGATTTCGCTGCAAGTGCAACAACTGCAACACAAACGACAACAACAATTGACAGCTGTGCACATTAAACTTATCGATAGAGCCAGTTATCGATTGGTATTTTTAATTTAAGCATGTTTGCTTTAAAGCTAACAATTGAAATAAATATTGAGCAGATTTGTTTATCACACAATACTTCGGTGTTTTTTGACTTTACTCATAGGTATGGATAGAAACTAAAATTGATCTTCTGTCGTCCAATATATATACTGTAAACACGGTCAAAATCATAGGAATTATCTATGTTTTTTATTAACCGATCTTTTACCATAAAATACAATTTAAAAGAATAAATAAAAATAATAATAAGCTATAAATCTTATTTAAACTTCCTTAACGCGCTTTCTTAAACTTTTTAAAAAAATATATAAAACATTCATACAATTTATCGATAAGAATTGATAATAAAAACTTGACACAATCTTTTCAAGCTTTCTACTTCCTTTAACACAATCTAGTTGATTAAAACTTGCATAATTTAATTTATATGAAAATATTTGCAGAAATAATCATTTATTTAATATAGGATAGGTTAGAAAAAAACTGTTTACCAGCACTATAAATGTATTCAAAATTTTAGAAAACACTTTTTGCATTTTTTTTTTAAATTTCAAAAGTTTATATATATACTACGAACATCACATCACCTCTTATATTTATTTTAACCAATACAAATCATATAAATATCAATAGTTGAATCTAGATCTAAGATCTAACATTTACTTTTGCCTGTGAATAACTCTTTGATGCCAGCAAAAATTTTTAATATAAAATCCTAAAAATTTGTATAATCTATTACAAAATGATTTTTATGAAAACTTTTAAACAATTTTCACAGAATTTAATTTAACAGAAGTAGTTAACTATACAAAATATACATACTTATCGTAAATATGCCAAATTTTTCAATATACAATCTTTGACAATATTTATAATCTAATATAAAATGATTTTTATAAAGTCTACACAAATTTTTTTACATAATCAGAAACTAATAAACATAAACATACTTTAATATGTTTAATCTAAATAAATTTAATATGCTTTATATAATTAAATTTTTAGTCAAAATTATAGAAATTAAATCAATCAAGAAAAGTTAAAAATAAAGAAAAATCAACAATTTAAATTAATAGAAAATGTAGCCAAAATTATAGAAATTAAAACATTTTCTATTAATTTAAATTGCTGATTTTTCTTTATTTTTAACTTTTTTTGATCGATTTAATTTCTATCAATTTGACTAAATTTTCTATTAATTTATATTGCTGTTACTTCTTAATTTTTCAGAATCCTTTTCCAAATTTATCTTTGGATTTTATCAATTTTTTTTTTATTAATTTATATTGCAGTAATTTTCTTGAATTCATTACTTTCAGAAATAGGAAGAGATGTCTTAGTTTATTAATTTTAACTCTAAACTTTCCACTATTCAAATATTCATTTAAACATTATATCTTACTTAATAAAATTCTATTTATCTCACTTTTAGTTAAAATTTTGTTTAGCTTTTAAATCATTTTTGTTGCATTAATTAATTAATGTCATTATATTTTACATTTTAACTCGAGGACAAAGTAAACTCAACAAACTAAGGTCACAAGAAAATCATATTAAATCCTTTTTTTTATTAATTTAGATTAATATTATTATTTGCTTGATTTCTTAATTTTCAGATTAGAAAAGAGATTTTTAATCTAAATTAAAAAAAATTTAAGATTTTGTCAGCTTTTATTAGTGTACTTTGCAGTTATTTTCTTGATTTCAGCATTTTTAGAAATTATAAATTAATTGAAAATTATTACACAATTTACATTCTTTGTTTTTTTTTATAGTCTAAGATAATGTTATATTAATTTAATAATAATAATACCTACCATACAACGCGGGCACTAAAAAAATTGTTAAACACAAATTCAATTTGATTGTCGTTTATTAAAATGGATTATATCCTTCGTTTTGTATTTTTTTTTAAATTAATTTTTTTATTTATTTGTCACTTTATTATTGCTGTCGTTTTAACGTTGTATTTAATGTGCAGTCATATTTGTTTGGCTGCTACTACTCTTCGGTATATATTGTCACAAAACTGAATAATCAAACATTGACTTTTGTGGCTAGCCCAACAAAACCCATAGCCAAATACCAAAATCCCAATGCCAAGTCAAACATTTCATTTCATTGAGTAAAATTTCACTTTTAAAATCGACGACGACGTCCCGACAACGACGACACTATACTATATATATATATATAGCTATAGTGCGAACCCGGCTCCGAAAAAGTCATTCGCACACACTCTGTGTGTGTTTGTTGTGTGTGTTTCTGTTCGAGGAGCAGGAAACTCGATTCTTCTACTATACACTCGATTTTTATATTTATTTTTTATTTTTTCTTAGCTGCAGTGCATCCGTTTCAAAACGCGTCCGTTTGTTAACTGATTTCGCGTTGTGTTGGCCAAAACTCAAATTCGAAAACTCTTTAAAAAGCGTCGCTGCCGGCGTCAGCCGCAGCAGCGCTGCCAGTACAACGAACCAGACGATCCGCCAGACACCAGTAATACCCCCCAAGTGCCCCCACAACTTCCCCGCGTCTGCCCAAAGCTCAGACGACAAACTTTGCAATTGCCAGCTGCACTTGTTGCTGCCACTGCTCGCAGTCGCTGCTGACGTCGCTGCTGCTGCTGCTGCTGTTGCCTGTTTGCTGACCAAAGCGAATCAATAAACATGCGTCGCTGTCGCTGTCGCAGTCGCAGTCGTTGTTGCCGTTTGCCGGCAAACGCCAAAGTTGTCGTCTTTTCGCTTTTGTTGCCTCTGCTGCTGCTGCTGTTGCTGCTGCCTTTGACTTTGCTTTTGGTTAGTTGTTTTGCACCCTACCCCCCCTCCCCTCATTTCTCTGTCTCGCCCGCAAACAGACTCACTTTTCACTGCAACATGTTGCTGACTAACTGACTGACTAACTGACCAACTAACTGACTAGCTGATCTGACTATCAAACTGACCATAAAGTTCGTCTGCTATTGGGAATTATCAAATGCTATAGCACAACAAACAACAGATAACAAATCACAATTATCTAGAAAAACCATATAACTTTTATTTTCTGATTTATAAATAAGCCTCAGGAAATAATAAATATATATGAATAATTAAAATTAAATTTTAAAATAATCGTTTTTAATCAAAAATAAAACTCAAAATTCTTTAAACTTAAATATTGAAAGTTTGATATTTTTGCTAAATAAAAAAAGGCACAAGGAACCTAAAAAAAATATTTTAAAAATATTAAAAAATTTTCGAATAATTGTTTTTTTTTTTAATAAATATATAATAAATATATTTTTTTAATTCTATGATAAACTTGCTCGGCAGCAGTCGAAATAGAACTTTCCATGAAAAATAAAATAACTTTAACTTTTTTTCACACACACCCTGATAATGAAATAAATAAAATAAATTATAATTTATGATTTATTAAAAATATCCCTCCTTCTCTTCTGTAAATCTTTTACCATTTAATAATTATTTATTAAAAATTAAGCTCATCGGCTTTATTACCCAAAAAAAAATTTAATTTACAAAAATAATTATTATTTTCTAAATAATTTTTTTAGTTCTTGTGTAAATAAAAATCTTGCCACTTTTAGCTAAAAATAGGCGTAATAGAATTTTCAGTTTAATTTTGCTCTATATAATTAATTATATTATATGACAAATCCAGACTTAATTTAATATTATGCTGCATTCATATTGTTTTAAAAAAAAATTTAAAAAAAATTTAATTAAGAATTTTATTGGAAAAAAATAGTCTTTCAGCTTATCTAATATATTTTTAATAATAGACTTTTTTATTGATAAGAAAAGATTAAGGAAGTATTGCTTATTATTTTAAACCTTGCCTGCCTTAAGTAAGACCGTGTTCGTTCTCATTTAAAAGTCTGGTATTTTTTACTTTATACTTACCCAGAACTTTTTATGTTTTTTTTGGGGCTTAAACAGACACTTCTGGCGATTGCCTTACTAATCCTCATTATACGACAAATATTTCCTGAGATAAAAAAAAAATTAAATTACTTGCTTGCTTTTTATAATAGAATTTAAGCTAAAAATCCACTATTTTCAGGTCTTAAAAATAAATTCTTAAACACAGATTTTTAGAAGAAAATGTGAAAAATTCCTCAACCAAAAATACAAAAACTGTGAATTATAAAGAAATTGAAAGATTTTTGCTTGTATTTTTTTATAGCAAGATTTTTTAAGAAAAAACTAAAAAAAAATGCTTAAACCAAAACACGAAAACTGTGAATTAGAGAGAACTAACACACTTTTCCTTTTTTTTTTTTATAGGAATATCTTTGCGTGTTGAAAAGAAATTAGTTCTGATGTTTTGTTGCTATTGATAATTGTTATCGGAGCGGTCAATGTCTGTGATCAACTTTCGCTTTTGTTGTTTTGCAAAATACAGAAACAATTGGCGTGTTTTGTGTTGCATAAAAAGAAAAAGAAAAAGAAAAAGAAACAATCTTTGGCATTTGACTGAGCAAACATTTCTTTGGCGTTGAGATTGAAAAATATGTTAAAAGCTTAAGGCAAATAATAACAACAATAATAGCAACAATAACAACAATTGTCAGTCAGTGACAGAGGCCAGTCATGATGCCAATGCCAGGGCTATGACTATTGTTGATTTCATGTTGTGGTTGTTGCTTTTGTTGCTTTTGTTGCTGTTGGGCGTGTGCGTGTATTTGCAAAGAGTTTTGTAGACAAGTCTTGACTTGAGACATGCATAAAACTTGTAAAGCCATTAAAAGCGCTTACAGTGACAACAATAACAACAACAACAACAATCACACAACAATCATTCAATATTGTTGTTAGTTCCCCCATTTTTGTGCGCCTCATTAGCTTGATGTGTTAATTAAAGCGAATGTTGCAAAAATTTTCAAACAATAAAAAAATACAATAAATAAATTGCAAGTTGCCCGAAATAGAAAAAAAAATGAAAAAAAAAAAAAAATATTTTTGAAAGAAAAAAATGACTTAGACAACGAACTTGACAAAAAGACTTAGGCGACGAACTTGCCAAAAAGACTCAGACAACGAACTTGCCAAAAAGACTTAGACACCGAACTTGCCTAAAAGACTCGGACAACGAACTTGGCAAAAAGACTTAGACAACGAACTTGCCACAATGACTTTCACAAAAGAATGCAAGCTGTGTTACTGTGTAAATCTGTGACATTGACTGACTGACACGCCCACACACAAGTAACCCCCCCTCACACCCGCCACCGCCGCTTTAACTCCTCTTTGTCGGCATAAACTATATAAATTTTATGCCAGCCAAAAAGTTGATCACTTGTTTAAGTTTTGTTACTTGCCACAGCCTGCAAATGCCGCTGCTAGTAATGCTGTGTAACCATCCCCCCCCTCTCTCTAATTAGCGCTATGTGTGTTGCGTGTTGCATGTTGCTGCTGCTGCCGCTGTTGCTGTTGCTGTTGTTGCTGCGTATAAATTGTATCAATAAATTTATTGATTTCAACTGTTGCCGCTGACTTGTTAAATATTTTGCGAAACGATTTATGTTGCCAGCATGCAAATTTTGTGGCTGTGCGGCTTTAATGAACATGTTGCCATACACACACACGCACAACACACACACACCAATTTGTTTGTTGACTGTGTGTCCGTGCCGAGCGCGTTTAACGACAAGAAATTAGCCAAAAAAAATTAAAACCTTTCACTGTTGGCCATAATTTCACCCACCACAACTTCCGGGCCACATAGGTTTTTTTTGTATTTTTTTCTGGGACTATTGCCCCATAGAACACTTTCATTTCGACTTAAGTTGCATTTGGGTTAGGGCAGTTTCAAGTCTTGACACCTGCCACCTGCCATGCATGCCAAAGCAGGCGAAAATCGATCCACAATAAACTAAAACTCAAGTGAAATGTTGTGTGTGTGTTTGTGTGTGTGTGTGTTGTGTGTGTTGTCGTCGCTCGGTGCATGGCTAATTAGATAAACAAATTTCTGTGTTGCCTACGGTCGCTACATTGTTGCACGCATTCGAAATTCAAATTATTGAAAAGTGAAAAAAAAATATAAAAAAATAAAAATAAAAAATAATACATAAAAAAAAACAAAAACAATAACACAAAACAGGCGTACAGTTTCTAAAAGAAAGTGAAAATCCAAAGCGCTGACAGAACGCAGCGTTAAGCGTAAAGTGCGCCGCCTAATGGCCACGTAAAGCGTGCAGCGCCTTAGTTGGCCAGGACCAGCCACAGTTATAAGCCAAGAGTGTTGAACGCGTGTCGTGATTAAAGCCGTAATACAGCAGCTGAAACGCTCATTAAAGCTGATTGCAATATTTTAGAAATTTTCTTAAAATTTTGTCTGTTATAAAGTAATTCCGAAAACATAATAGAATCAGTTTAATTCTTCAATAAAAAAAAATTTAACTTGGAAAACTTTAATCGGCATTCATTCCAGTGATCGCCAATAATAATTATCTTGTTTTTATTTAAATAAAAAAAAAACAACTTTATAGATATTTTACAAAATATCTTTTCTAATTTTTATATTTTTGAATTTAACTCTTTTCTTTAATAATAACTATTAATATTTTATAAATCGAATATTAAAATTATTTTGAGTAATACAAAATAAAATTAAAAAATTAATATACATTAATTGAGTTTTATTTTTTTTGCTTAAAAACTAAAGCTCAACATTTTACTACGTTTTTTTTTTATTATTTTTATTTTAAATATTTATTTATTTTCCGGAACAGTAAAATGTGACAAGACTTGTATTTATTGTCAATAAATAAATATAGATAAATTTATATTGCAGAGCGATGCCTAAAACTGAAAAAACTTCTTGGGAATTTATGCTAAGTTTTGCATAATTCCCAAATGGTCATAGCAGTCAATATATAAGACTAAATAACAGTCAGATTAAATGATAATATTAAAAAAAGGCAAAAAATTTTTTGAGAAATATATAAATATATAAATATATATATATATATATATTTTAATTTTAAGCCATATGGGGATCGCCAAATATCCCCATTGTGACCTTGTTTATCTATTAATTCAGCCAATTAGGCTAATAATTTTTTTTTTTTATTTTATAATTATTTATTGTCAAGTAAAATTAGCAAATAATAATTTTTGATAAGCGATATACTTACATAATTTCTCAGGGAGTCTATTTTATTTGACAATTAATTAAAATTAAGCTCTATTAAAGCTTCACTAACTGATACTACGCATTTATCAGTGTAAACTTTGGGTAAAAACTTAAGAAAAAAAGTTGCGAACTGGAAAAAAAAGACCATTAAATATACTTTCTACTCTGTAAATTCAGTTTCTGTAAATTGGCGCTATTGTGCTTTTCTATAAATATTGTTATATATTATAAATATATTATTTTTAATCGTGTTTCGACATGAATATATGCTCATCTCTGGCAGGCAAAGAGCCTACTGATCCACAGTCTCGAGTCATTCACAAGTTTTGATGCTAAACAAATATGACTAATTATGGAGGAACTGAGACTGGCGCTGTGGCACTAAACAGTGCCACATAACGCGATCGTCGTCTTCGTTTCGACGTAGATGGGCAGTTCGACTTCGACTTCGACTTTGACTTTGACTCTGACTGTGACTCTGACTGTAACTCTTAACTAGTTACCAGTTTAGAGGCTATACAAAAACAACAAACAACACCCGCAATTTCGCCAATTCGTGGAAAAAGAAAAATATATAAAAATAAAACAAACCATGCAATTGGCCATTGCAATTGGCAATTGCAATTGTATGAATGAAATGCATTTTACGCGATGCCGTCGTCGTAGTTTTCACTGTATAAGGCTGTGGCAAGTCCTCTGCTAATCTACTACCTCCCTCCCTTCCTCTCGCCCCCACAACAGCTGCTCTGTTAAATGTTGGGCGCTATTGTAGCAACATTAGATCACGCCCACAAAACCTTGGCAAATTTCATACCTACCATGAGAAGCCCAAGGAAGAAGAACGCACACTACGTTGGGGCATTGCGCCCGTTACCCTTTTGGCCGAGGATTTTGCAACAGCATTGAGTGTCCTGCCACAGAAAAATCATTGCATCACATCCTGTGTGGATCCATATCGGTCGCAGGCTCTGCTCTTTGCCGATAAACATAATGTGCCCAATATATATACCAGTTTCGAGGATCTGGCACAATGTCCTGCAGTAGGTAAGTGAAAATTTAAAAAAGGAATAGAATGGAATGTCCTGATAAGAATTAAAAAAACAAGCATTTTTTATTGAATTTTGATTTTATTTAGAATTCAATTTAAATTTTGCTTTTTGTTGAATTTTATTTTAATTTCGAATTTAATTTCATTATTTGTTTTATTTATTTAATTATTTCTTAACCGATTGCAACAAGTAAAACTTATAAATAAGGGTACAAAATAGTTACGATTACAATATTTTATTTTATTATTTATTATTTCTTCATTTTCTATTGCAATTCACTTTTTATTTATATTTTATATATATTTATATTTTTTTTTAATTTAATTTTTTTCTATTTGCTTAAAAATTCATGGTATATTGAAATTAAATTTACGACTACAATTTTTATTTTATTTTATTTTATTTTTTATTAATTTTTTATTTATATTTTATTTTAATTTAATTTTTTTTAATTTTTTTCTATCTAAAATTTAGATTCTAAATGATAAAAAGTAAAATTTATGGTAAATTCAAATAAAAATTTTTCTTGTTGAATTTTTGTTAAAAAATTTTTATTTTTTTTATAGATAATTTTTTCACGCTCAAAAAATAATTACATTTTATTTATTTTTTATTTAATGCTAAAATTCTTCAATCTAAGAGTATTAGATTTATTTATATTATTTCACTCTCAATATATTTTTTTTTATTTAGTAGTGCACTTGTCTTAATAAATAAATATGCTATTTTAAAAAAAAAAATAATATAAAGAAAATAAATCAATAAAACTGTGATTATTATAAACTATCAAAAAAAAAAAACTATCAAAAAAATTGAAATTTATCAAATTATGTTTGAAATACAAAGAGGATTCAGTTGATTCTATTCTATCTCTCTAAAAGTTATTATAAGTAAATAATTTTTTCGATAATTTTTTCTCACTGTTTTTTAACAACTTAAATTAAATTCATTAGATATAAAAAATTTAATATTATCATAATATTTTTTCAACTTATATACCTTATTCTCCCTAAAATAATTTCCAAATTCTAACTATAAATTCTTTAATTTTCAGACGCTGTTTATATATCTCCGTTGAATCCAATGCACTGTGAATTGTGCCACCTGATGCTGAACCATGACAAGCACGTGTTGTGTGAACAGCCGCTGTGCATGGCTGAGCATCAGGTGGTGGAGCTGGTGGCCAAGGCGCGGGCACGTGGATTATTCCTAATGGAGGGCATTTGGCCGCGCTGCGTACCAGCCTATCAAATTTTGCGACGTGATATTATGAATTATGAGGTGGGCAAGATTTATCAGATAGACTGCACATTGGGCTGGAAATTGCCTAGTGCACAGGCCCAGGAGGCCTATGGTGGGGTGGCCAAGGACCTGGGACCATATGGTATACAGTTGGCGCTTTGGATATATCGAGAGATACCGGAGAGCATAAGGGTAACGAGCAAAGTAAATTGCAAGGACATCAATACAGCAGCTATTGTGGAGTTAATGTTTAAGGGCAATCGATATGCCCGCTTGCAACTGAGCGCCGAGGAGAAGCTGCCAAATACGGCTACAATACGTGGCACCAAAGGCAGCGTTACGGTAAGTCTTTCGCATTAGTAAAGAAAATCAATTTTAAAAACTCCTTTCTTGCAGTTGAACAATGCGTGGTGTCCCACATTGCTGGCTTTTGATAATATTGACTATGAATTTGTATTGCCGGAAGCTAAGCAGCCCACGTACTACAATCATCGCATTGGTTTGTGCTACCAGGCGCAGGAAATACGCAATTGCATATTGAATGGACGCACAGAAAGTCCGCTCTTCAATCACAATGAGAGCCGCTTAATGGCCAACCTGACCAGCCAAATACAAGAAATGATTCGTACTCCTTATTTAGAAAATGAAATGGAATTAAAACGGGCCAGAAACTGAACTGAGAACGTATTAAAAATGGTATAAAACGCAAATATTTAAAAAATAACTCATAACCTCACATATTCCAACATTTAGGTGCCATCAGCTAAGACACACACCCATTCAGGCAAGAGCGCTAGCTTAAAGCTTAGCGAGTACAACAACCCAAGCTGAGCGACGCACCTTAACCAGCCATAAATTGTTTGAAATGTTTTTGCAGCCTTGAACTGAAAACTGATAACAACTCACCAGCTACTTCATCTGGTTATCTTAAAAAGCTTCGTGAATTTTCTATTGCGTTGTTTGTTAAACTTTGTGGCGAGAATGCCCAAAATTGTTGAGTGACTAATGCGCCGTATAAATTTTGAAAACACCTTACACAATCAGTGGGCCAGCTGATAACAACAAACAAAGCTTATCACCGGCATGTCTGGTACGTAAACAATTTATTTTTATTTATAAAAACAATAATAAACTTAAAAGCTTTAGAATATATATATGTACATAGTACGTATATATGTATGTACATACAATGCCCATCAAGAACTTAGGGGGGGAACTGGGTCGGCAGACAGGAGTAAGAAAACTGACGCATAGACAGGCCTTCATTTATTGTATATATATATGTGTAAGTAGATACATACAAATATGTGTGTATGTATTTTTGTATATAAATATACTTATGTATATAGATATATACATATGTGCGTCCAATCACGTTTACCCTGTTGTTTGAGGCCAAATCATTCGATTATTTTGTATACATTGAGATTTGTTTTGTAACGGAAAATTTATAGCAATGAGCCGGCCAATGACTTTGTTAGAGGCAACATGTATGCATGCTAGCCGCTACCTGATATTTAATGCAATTTATTTTACACCGTCAAGTTGTTAACGTGGCCTTATATAAGAAATAAGAACGCATTTTCTATATTGTGAAACGTGTATATTATGAAAGCAATTTTGAAATTATTTAAATGGTCTAGGCAAAAATATGCATGTTTGACGTTGTCATTGTATTTTTATTTTTTTTTTTTTGTTTTTTATTTTTTTTTTGTTTACCGCGCATTTTGTAAACACAACAAAAATTTAATTG
>JAWNNH010000650.1:0-45151 GCA_035043045.1 Hirtodrosophila alboralis | reverse complement strand
TTTTAATTTACGTTGTGTTACAATTACCTCTGATAACAAACATTAAACCACCAACCAGATTTAAAATCTTCAGCGCAATTCCTTGAACTTTTATCATTGTCATTGTCGGAAGTTGAAAATTTCATGTTTAAGTGATAATTCAATGAATCAGCATCTCCAGAATAATTTCCAAGTGATTTTATCATATACGACTCATTAAGATTCCCTATCACAAATTTACTATATCGGGCAAAGCGATTATCATTTTTAAAGTCCTGCATATAAATATAGAGCTCGTGAGGTTGCGAATTCGTTAATAGATGCAGTTTGTCCAGTCCAATGAAAAACTCTCCGCGTAGATCTCCAAATCCCTGACGATAATCTATCCAGTCTCTGTTAAAGTTGACACTTCCATCCTTACGCCTCTGTATGACAGTCCATCCGGAATCAACTAAATGTGAGTCACAGGACACCGAGAAGGAGTCCATTCCGGGAACTTTTATCTCATAAACATCGGTTAATTTTCCAATGCAGCTTGAAGGTTGAGATTCTACTTTAAGTTCTTTTATCTGGGATTTAAGTTCGCTAATAATATTCGCTTCCAATTGTAATTTTTCGATTATTTTATCTTTGGAATTAGATGCGATGATCTGTTGTTCCAGCTGATAATCCTTGTTCTTAATAGTTTCTTCATTTATTCCAACTTTTAATTGCACAGCGGCTAATTGTTGTTCCAAGTTCTTAATAATTGTATTTTGTTCTTGAATTGTATTGTTTATCAATTTAGATTCATTTTCATACTTGCTGATAGTTAAGATATCTTGTGTTAACTGATAATCTTTATTTTTTAAAATTTCTTCATTTATCCCAACTTTTGTTTGCATTGCAGCTAATTGTTGTTCCAAGTTCTTTATATTTGTGTTCAGTTCTTGAATTTGCTGTTCCTTCACTTGAATGTTGACTGTATGTTCCAGTATTGGCTGCACTATACCAAAACAATATGCATAGCATTGTTCTTCAATCTTTTAATGGAAAAACATAACATTATTGAAATTCATATTTCATTTTATTGAGTTTTTAACTTACCAAGTTTATAGGTTTATTTTTAATTGTAGTTTCCTCATATTTGTTATCCGAGTTCACAACGGCAGCAATGAGTAATATTGAAATTATAATTATATATTTTATCATTTTATATAAAAAATCCGCAATTGCAATTGCAGCCTTTACACAATGAATTAAAGCTCTCAACTGAGACCGGCTGAGTTTGATTCCCTTAAGAGTTTTTATTTTCTTATCAAGAAACAATTTTCAGTAGTTGTAAATATAAAATAATCAGAAACTGTCGTTTAGTTTGTTTACTCTTTTATATAGACGACTTATATATATTTGATTGCAAATTATAACTTTATGTAGAATAACAAAATTAGTCTTAATTTTTTAGTTTTCAATAGATAGATGGACGGGTCTTTATTATAAAATATAACATTCTACATTCTCTTTCAGATTTTTTAAAGTATGACTAATTTATATTAGTTTGTATACTTTCTTACAATTAAAAGAAAGTCGTTTGCCATTTTCTTATTAATTTTTAAATCGGTTAAACAATTTTAAACAGGATTTACATAAATCAAGTGACTTATGTGAAACTATTTGCCAGCTAGTTACTTGGTTAGTTAGGTCACAAATCAAGGTATTGGCAGAGTGTTTTGACTTTCACGATTTGCATGTGCCACAACAGTTTGCCCTGATTTTTCAGTTAGCTGATCAATCGGCAGCAACAACAACAACGATATAGACAACATTTGTTAGGATATTCCAAATGCATACTAAATGTACAAATGCAAAAATATCACCATAAAAAACGCATTCTGCATGCAGATGCCAACAAAAAACCACAACCTGACCGATCCAAGCAAACCCCAACAAATCCAATACACAATTCCATAGTTCGTGTCCAAGAAAAGAAAAAAAAACAAAATTAAATTAATATGCAAGCGGCGTATTTCTTTGGCTTTTTTTTTTCTGGTATCAGAAGGCATTCTTTGACGCATTGGCCGATATTTGAACTGGAGACATTACCTCCTAAGTTTACTGGCGCTATCGCGATGCCAACTATAAGGGGATAGGCTACAAAAAATAATATATATATATACAATATATATACAAAATAACAGTCGACTGCCCTTTGACAGGCCCGGCAAGTTGGCGAAATATTTAAACAGCATTTCGCATCCTTCTTTGCAGGATGCCAAAACGCGACAAAAACAATTTCATGCATTCAAATGCCAGAATGCGCACAGCATGACAGAATCTATATAAGGAATATAAAAACATGTTGTTCGAATTATTGAATTTTAAATACACTTTCAATTTTATTTAATGCTTTTTAAAAGGGGCTGCTAAGAATAAACTTATCAAAATGTTTGTCTTCCGTTTTAGCATAGTAAAATCATTTTTAATTTTTTAAAAGTTAATGTAAGCAAATAATAGAAAATAATAATATAATATATAATATAATATATAATATAATATATAATATAATATATAATATAATAATAATAGAAAACAAGTAAAAAACGGATATATTCGGCATGCCGAAACTATATACCCTTGCAATAGTCTTCTAAGATAAATTTAAATTCTTTTGCATAGAATAACAAATTTTTGACATAATTGTTTCTAAGGCAGCTCTATGATATAGTGGTACGATTTTATTTAAACTTAATCTGATTTTACAATTTGTAATTCTACATCGATATGCCAAGTTTGGTTTTGATATCTTGAAAAACAAAAAAGTTTTTCATCCAAACACTTTTCAAGAAAATGAAGTGTTACCGATTGTTCTTATGACATCATATAGCTGTATATAGTGGTCCGATCGGGCTGATTTTAACAAACAAAATAAATACAATATCAGGCTTCATCTGCGCTAAGTTTCATCAAGATAGCTCAAGGATAAAGCCAAAAAGTATACATAGAAACAGACGGGCAGACGGACATGGCTATATTGACTCGGCTCGTCGTCCTGTTCAAGAATAAATATACTTTATGAGGTCGAAGACGGCTCCTTCTATGCATTACACATTTCGAGTAAAAATTATAATACTCTTTTGTAATGATATAATAAAAATACGCTCAAAAAATGTAATTATTGATTATTTAAATAGAGAGAATCGAAACTCTCTTATATAAGGTCAGAACATAAAATAAACACAAAAATTTCTTTTGCCGTTTTCTCCTCGATTCTCAAAAGTTGAAGGGTGCTCCAGTGAAAACATTTTTTTGTTCAGTCAATTGAAACAGTTTTTGAATAATATTTAGCAAGAATATATATACATATATTTTATATAGTCGGAGATGTCAGTACACACATTTACTTTGAATTAAGAGCCAATTTTATCTAATTTTAAATTCTGTAAACTAAACTGGTCGATTTTTGACAATAAGGCCAAATTAGTATATTTTTTATTTGTTTTACATTTTTTTTTATAATAAACTGCTTTGAATTATCGAACTCAATTTTATTCAATTGCTTTCTTAATCTTAATTTTGCGTTAATAATAAAATTAACAAAATTGTTGAAGTAAGCTTTATAGACTAAATATATGTTGATATATTAATTTTATTTAAATTAAAATGTTACAATATATACATTAAAACAATTTCTAACCATTAACTGGTCTAATCATCATTTGAACAAATTTAAGAGGTTTCTTATGCCATTTGTTCCAGTTTATTCCATATTTTTCAGTATCAGTTCTTTGAGTAGTGTATACTCCATTCAGATTGCTGAAAATGTCAAATAAAAAATTAGATTAAATAGTTTTTAATGTGCGTTCTATTACAGTTACCTGTGATAACAATTCTTAAACCACCAACCAGATTTAAACTCCTCAGCGCAATTTCTTGAAGCTTTATCATTGTCATTATCGGAAGTTGAAAATTTCATATTTATGTGCCAATCCATCGAATCGTCAACATTTCCCTTAAAAGTTCCCAGTGATTTTATCTCATATGACTCTTCGCCATTACCTATAACAAATTTACTATATCGGGCAAAGCGATTATCATTTTTAAAGTCCTGCATATAAATATAAAGCTCGTGAGTTTGTGAATTTGTTAATAGATGCAGTTTGTCCAGTCCAATGAAAAACTCTCCGCGTAGATCACCAAATCCCTGACGATAATCTATCCAGTCTCTGTTAAAGTTGACACTTCCATCCTTACGCCTCTGTATGACAGTCCATCCGGAATCAACTAAATGTGAGTCACAGGACACCGAAAAGGAGTTCATTCCGGGAACTTTTATCTCATAAACATCGGTTAATTTTCCAATGCAACTTGAAGGTTGAGATTCTATTTTAAGTTCTTTAATCTGGGATTTAAGTTCGCTAATAATATTCGCTTCCAATTGAAGTTTTTCGATTATTTTATCTTTCGAATTGGATGCGATAATCTGTTGTTCCAGCTGATAATCTTTATTCTTTATAGTTTCTTCATTTATCCCAACTTTTAATTGCACAGCGGCTAATTGTTGTTCCAAATTCTTTATAATTGTATTTTGTTCTTGAATTGTATTGTTTATAACTTTAGATTCATTTTCATACTTGCTGATAGATAGAATATCTTGTGCTAATTGATAATCCTTATTTTTTAAAATTTCTTCATTTATCCCAACTTTTGTTTGCATTGCAGCTAATTGTTGTTCCAAGTTCTTTATATTTGTGTTCAGTTCTTGAATTTGTTGTTCCTTCACTTGAATATTGACTGTATGTTCCAGTACTGGCTGCACTATACCAAAACAATATGCATAGCATTGTTCTTCAATCTGTTAATAGAATAATATTATTAAAAATTACGTTCCACTTGATTGAGAATATAACTTACCAAGTTTAAAGGTTTATTTTTAATTGTAGTTTCCTCATATTTGTTATCCGATTTTACACAAGCGGAAATGAGCAAAGTTGACATCATAATTAATGTATATATCTTCATTTTAGTGAGAAATAGTTACTGCCTTTACACAATGAATTTCAAATCTCAACTAAGTCAGGCTGAGCACGAATTTCTCACATAAAGCTCTTATTTTCTTATCAAGAAATATTATTCAGTAGTCGCGAATATAAATTAATCAAAAACTGTAGTTTGTTTTCTCAATTTTACATACAATATAAACATATAAATTTGATTGCAAAATTATCGCTTGACGTAGAATCAACTAAACATTTCTATGGCAGCTAAATATGTATTTTATATTATATATATTTGTGGAATATATTTAAAAGAAGTATAATTCTAAGATTTCCAACAATATTTTAAAAATTAATAGACTATTTTGCTGTTAATTATTCTATTATTTTAAGGAATATTTTATAATAAATATGACCCAGTCAGAAAGTACAATCAACATTAATTTTTTCCATGCTCAAAGTTTGATTTTGTTTTTTAAGAAATTTTATATATTTTATCAGAATGCGTTGCGAATTTCGCTACAAAATTATAATACCCTTGGGCTAGAGAGTACAAGAACGAGTACAAGTATTCTTTCTTTATGGCTGCCTGGCAGACACATTCTCACTAACCAGTTTCAATTTGACTTCAGGCCCTGGGATAGCAAAAAAATAAAATTGTTGTACAAAATAAAATGTCTCTTTGTTTTGCACTTTGGCCAAGCGAATCTAGCAAAACACATAAATCTTGGCATATGTGCATTAAATTGCTGCTAACCTCAACTCACTTTCAAAAATGTTTCGAAATTCTCTTGTATCATATATATATTTTAATATATGTATCTAAAATGTGCTTTAATTGTTCTCAACAGTGTGGAATTTTCAATTGTTTTTCTATTGGCATTTTCCTGAACTTTGGGTTAATTTACTTTGTCTAAATTTCCTCAATGTCCTGTTTCTGGTTCCTGCCAAAACCTGTCGACAAACTTAATGACCTGAAAACATTTCGATAATGTCTGTGTGGATGTGTGTGTGTGTGTGTAGTTTTGACTGTGTGTGCATGCCTGCGGAAATTATCAAGTTTTTCGCACTTCACAAAAAAAAAAAAAAAAATCCCGAAAAATGAATGGAAGCTAATTTCCAGGAAGGCGATTAGAAAGCGAACAATTTAACTGTGACAGCAAAGTGAACAAAAACCAAAAGGAAAAAAGGTTTCCGCTTTTAAAACGCCTGGCAAAAAAGGGGTCAGCTATATATATAGGGCCAGACACACATATTAAAGGATAAGGATAAAGCTGGGCTTAGAAAACACGAGTATATCAAGCGTAAGCATTATCAACAATATGTGGGCAATTGCATTTTAATTCTTAAGATATGTTTTGCATATCTATAAGTAGAATTACAAAGGATGTTTTTACAAATTTGCAAAAGTTTTTACTATTAATTTTGTAACTAATTATATAGGAGAAGTTTCCGATTTGTATATATCTTGATTCAGTTTAATAAAATAAGTCTATTTTAGTCCAGTTCTTCAGTTTTTGGTGAAATTTGGCACAGATTCGTTTTTTTTCTAAAGGAAATACATACATATATCGAAACAGTCTGAATCGTGTCAATATTATAATATAATAATGACATAAGAACGATCTTAAATTTTAGTATGAAAATCTTTTTATTTTTTAAGTTAGCTCAAAAAACATACCTAATGAAGGATTTTTTATTTAATAATTATTTTATATATTTTTTTTTTTTTTTGTCTCTTAGCTAAAGGAATTACATATATCAAAGCCGACTAAATCGGTTCACTATATTATATAGCTGCCATAGAAACGATCTGTCAAAACTTAAGTTTTAGTATGAAAATGTTTTTATTTTTTAAGATAGCTCAAAAAACTTACCTGATGAAAGATTATTTATTAAATTATAATTTTATATATTATTATTGTTATATATTATAACTATTTATTTTTTTTTATTAATTTTATTTTTTATTTTTATTTATTTATTTATTTTTTTTTTTTGCCTTTTTGCTAAAGGAAATACATATATCGAAGCCGGCTGAATCGGGTTGCTATATCCTATAGCTGCCATAAAAATGATAAATCAAAACTTAAGTCTTAGTGTGAAATTCTTTTAGTTTTTTAAGATATGTTAAAAAAATCATCAGATGAAAATTTTTATATTTTTATTAATTTTTTATTTATTTTTTTTTTATTTTAACATTTTTATTTTTTTGTTTCTTAGAAACCACCAAGCCGAAAATTAATTCTTTTATAAATAAACGTATTTAATTAGGAACCCTTTAGACCCTACTGTTTTCTAAGCCTTATCTAACCTATGAGAGCTTCCAGAACACAAAAAAATCTTGTTGTGATGTATTCTTTTAGCCTTATTTCATACAAATTGCACTCAAAATGATTTCATAGTCTTGGCTGACGACCTCCACCCACATCCACGAGCGACTGCTGTTGGCCAGGAAAGCCAGTGAAAGCCACGTGACTAACATAAGCAAATACAGTTATAGCCAAAACCTTGGCCACATTTAGCCAAAGCAAGTGCTCGAGAAATGTTTTGTTTGGCAAAAATCAAGATGTGTGCAGGACGAAAAAAAATAAAAAACCCTCAAAACCCGTTGATGGTCGACGGTTTTTGTTGCTTTGCCCAGTTAAGAGAGATGCGAGGGGAGGACGTTGAGTTGGCAACAGTCGTTGTGGCTGTTACTCAAGCTCCAATTTCTCGAATCGTATGTTTATCTTTGGCCTGGCCTTTGTCTAGCTGAAGTGGCGCTGGCAGGCAGGACACAGGGGTGGACAGGATTTGCTGGAAGGGGGGGAGGGAGTATATTTGGTCCTTTTGGCGCTGTTTGAGCAATAAATAAACGTTTAGTTGGTGCGGAAGCACAGCGACAGCAACAGCAGTCTGTAATACAGGCTCAAAAAAAAGGGGGGAGCGTAGTTGTTGTACAGAGGGGAAAATAATTTGGTAGCGTGTCGTGTTTTTATGTCGTGACACGAAAATTTAAATAAAATATTTGTATATATTTATATGTTAAAAATATATTGGTAAAATTATATTGGCAAAATTTCTTTTAAAATTTAATTTTATACTGCCCCAAAAATAAATGAAATAAAATGCATAATAATCTCTGACTAAATTTGTGGATTAGAGATTTTTAAGGCTAAACTGAAATCAAATTTATAAAATTCTGATAACTTAATTTCGTAAATTAAAAATATGTTAAATATTTAAATATATATTTTATTTTTAATTGTGACAAATCAAGATTTAAATCAAATTATTGTTGATAAAAACTAAATTAACTAGTTAGGTTTACAATGATTAATACTGAGAGCTGAATCATTGGCCATATTTTTTAAAGATAAATATAAATTTTTTTAAATAATGTTGTTTAATTTAAAACAATTCAATCTAAGGGCAAATGCAAGTGAACTTAAAACGGAAAGCTTTACAAATATTTTAATAATAATATCAAATTCTATATGGCAGTAAAGTGAGTAAGTAAAGTGACTTCAAACCGCTTAATTTAAGCACTTAAAATGCTGATCAATTTTTTCTTATATTAATCTAAATGACAATTTTTCATATAATTTGATATAAGACAAGCGTAAGTGAATTCAAACTTCAAGATTTTATATTTTTTTTATCAATTATAATAACCAATTGATATGAATTCCAGCTTAATGGCAAATAAGATCCAACCAAGTGAATTCAAATCGCAAAATTTTGCCAGAACTAAAAATTAAACCCAGTAAAGCCAACGCCATTTTAAATGATCGATAAATGACAAGTGAGTTCAACTAATACGAAAACTTAGTGCATTCAAACCGCAAAATCGAACCAGAGCTCAAAATGAAACCATTTTATAGCAAAATTCTACCGAAACTGAAAACCAAAATATAATATAATATACAAAATAAATTTAAATTTAAAAGTAACCAAGTGAATTTAAACCGCAAAATCTCAGCTAAAGCAACACTTTTAATGCAAAATTTTACCGAAACTGAAAACTAAAATATAATATAATATACAAAATAAATTTAAATTTAAAAGTAACCAAGTGAATTTAAACCGCAAAATGGCACCAGAACTCAAGCCAAATTCTACCAAAAGTGAAATAAACAAATAAATTTTTATTTTTTTAACATAAAATTTGCAATTAAAATTTTAACTTTTCTTCGGTGTATTTCGTGTTATTTTTGTGTCATCTCTAATGATGTAGGGGGTTAGGGGGGGGAATGTTTGCCATGTTGTTTGTCTACTGGCAGCACGTGCTACTGCGGGCTGTGGTCAACGTGTGTGTGTGGTTCGCATTGTTGTCACAGTTTTTGTTCTGGCCGGCCTGGTTAACAAACTGGCCCAAAAGCTCCATTAATAGCCAACTAATCGACGCTCAATTAACACAGTCAGCTAGTAGTTCCTCCTACTTTTAGTCGCTACATTGTGGCTTTTATTTAACATGCATTTATTAGAAATTTATTAGCGTATTTTAAAAATTTTTACTGTATTTAATTTTATGCAATTGCATAAAAGTTTTACACTGGCGCCACAAAAATTGCATAACTCACACAAAGTAGTCGAGCTGGCCAGGGGCAGGATATGTTTTCAAGGATCAGGACTCGTATCTACACTTACACTGATTGGCATCGATATGGTTTCTGCTCTCAAGAACCTGTTGACCATTTGCATTTCATTAGAATTTGGTTCGTTTGACTCCTTTTCGCAAGTTTTTGTCTTTTCTTTTTACTGCCTCATTTAAATTCTAATTTTATGACTGCGTTTATGTTTTTGTCGAAAGAAACACAGAGACATCACGACATAGAGAGAGATTGCTATATAAACTTTAGCTATCTATTTATATATCTGTGCGAATTTTCCATTATGCACATATTCGAGTATGAATATAAAAGTTGTACTTATATTCATAATTGTCAGAGATGCAGACAACTTCTTATTGTTTTAGTTGAAAATGTCATTGATTTGATTGTTTTGCTAAATTAAATAATATTTATATCTTAAGTATGAAATCTTGCAAAAGGTGAAACTGAAAATCAAAAGTCATATTGTTGGGTAAAATTTATAAATAACGGGTTAAATATTTAATCAAAAATATTACTATTGAATAAATATTAAATAATTCCTTATGAACATTTTTTTTGGCAAGAAAGTTGTTAACTTACTAATGAATAAATATTAAATAATTACAAATTAAATAATTATTTATTTTATGGAAATTTTTTTGACCAAGAAATTGTTAAACTTAATTATGAATAAATATTAAATAATTACAAATTAAATAATTATTTATTTTTGCACATTTTTTTTGGCAAAAAATTTTTTTACTTTATAATGAAAAAATATTAAAAAATTAAAAATTAAATAATTATTATTTTTATGAAACTATTTTTTTTCCAAGAAATTTTTTTATTTTAAAATTGGATTGCAGAGGTTCATCGTGGTTTACTGATTAAGAATATATATACATTTTAGCATAATAACCTTTGTCTTATTCTATGTCATAGTCTTCGCTTACTAACTAAGAATATATATACATTTTATCCTAATTACCTATGAAAACCTCAAAATTACAATTTGAGTCTTATATTTAATCATTTATAAGTTTCAATAGATGATTAAAATTGATTAAATTCATACGAATGTATCTTCTAGCTGCAATTTGAATAATCGGTTAAAATTATCGTTTTTGTATGATGTTTTTTGTTTTTGTTTTTACAGATTTCTCAGTTAAACTCAGGAATTGTAAATTTATTATATTAATATTTAATTGTTTGGTAAAATTTGATTAATAACATAATTGGCTGTCAGTTTTGTATAAAAATATATATTTTTTTATTAAGATTTCATACCCAAATTTAGGATTTTTTTTAAAATATTGTTTGTATGGCAAGATTTGATTAAAATCACTTCACTATTATTATACAGCTGTCAAAGCAATTAAGTAGCTGTTGAAAATTTAATGTTTGTCTGAATTTGCCTTCCTTTATTTGCTTAAAAATAATTTAAAAAATTAATTTTTTTTCCAAATTTATTTAGTTAACTATTGATCTATTGAAAAATATTTTTATAAATTATTAGTCAGTTTTTTTTAATAATATATGTTTGCTTTTTTCTTGCAAATTTTTTTAGCTTTTTTTTTTATAAATTGTTTACAAGGTAAAATATTATTAAAAGCAATTTACTATATTAAGTAGATGCCAGAGCAACTGTTAATATAGCTGTTAAAAATATATTTTTTATATGAATTTGTCCACTTTTATTTATTTTAAATAAATGTACAAACTTAATTTTTTTTATAAATTTATTTATTTAACTATTATTTATTATTTAACTATTGATCCATGGAACTTTATTTTTTTTGATTTATTTATTTATTTTTTTTTTTTGTGTAATTGGCGTCGTTTTTAAAAATTCAATTTTAAACCATTTTAATAAATTTAGCTAAATTTTCTTAAACTATTGTTCGTTTCTTACAATATATTTTACAAATATTGTTGATCTTTTTTTTCATATATATTTTCAAAACATTTCCCCCGCCCTCTCAGCACATGTTGCCATAAATCTTGGGATTTTGCGCGGGTAAAAAGTTTTGCCGCACATGTGAAAATTTCAAAATTCGAAAATGTGTGTGAGTATTTCCATATATATATAAATTTAAAAAAAAAAGAGAAAAATGTTGAAAACAGAGAAACGGGAGAGCCGAAAGCAGCATGAGAGCGAACCGCGTACAATGTGGCAGAGAAGCCAGACGACGATAAACGAATGTTGCACTATTGGCTAGGGGGTGGCATGGGGGGCAACACTGCTTGGAGCGCAGCCAGTTGAAAATGCACGCGACAAAGGCATGGCAGGGCCAGGGCCAGGGCGAGGCGCGGGGGGTTGCAGCGACAAGAGCAACGGTACACAGTGGTAGGCGGCAACAACGATGACGACACAAAAAAAAAGCAGCAGAGACGACGACGACGTTGGCAGCAGCTGCTGCTGCTGTCGCTGCTAGCTGAGGGCTGCCGCTGCTGCTGCTGCTGCTGTTTTGGCTCTGACTGCGAGGCAGTCGTCAGTCAGTTGGCCAAGAAACTGGTAGCGTCTGTGTCTGTGAGCCAACAGTAAGGCTGGCCAACTGGCAAGCTGGCTGGCTGGCACAACTGGCAGCTGGGCAGCTGGCAGCTGGCACAAGTCACCGGCATAAATGGCTCCAAAAACTGGCCAAGAAAAGTGGCCAGCAGCCAGTTCGTCAGTTTGTCAGCCAAGTCAGCCAAACCAACAACAATTACTGGCCAAAGAGGTGTGTGGTGCAGGTCCAAGATGATGAGTGCAACGCAGCGGCAGCAGCAACAGCAGCAGAAGCAGCAGGATTTTGGCCACAAACGCAGTTTGATTAGCCAAGTCAAACAGTGGTTTTGACCCTGGCCAAGAAGGCGCAATAAAAATGAACGCCAATTGACAGCTGACAACGACACACACACATGTATGTGTGTGTGTGTGTGTGTATAAGCCACAGTGCGGTAGCAGTGTGTGGCAGCAACAACAACACACACAGGATGCGTTCGTCTCGATTATACAGCTAAATAACAAACTTTCAACAACAAAAACAACAACAAAACGTGCCGCTACAACAACAACAAATCGCTGTGCTTTATATACACACACACACATATATATAGTGTGTGTGTGTGTGGTGTGTGTGTGTGCTTGCAAACCTTTTGCGAACTGACCAACGTGCGCGGCCAACTTTTTGGCAAACAATAAAGCAACTGGCTCAAAGCCCAGTTAAGCAAAAAAAACAACAACAACAACAATCCGCATTGTTTCAAAAACTGGCTAATGATTTGTCAGCCATGTCAAGCTGGCCAAGCAAAAATTGGCCAGGAATAACACACGCGTGCGAAACCTCAAAGGATGCGCATCGTGGAGCAGTTAAAATATATACATAAAATTATTGCGCATACGCAGCGTCTAACCATTACAAAAAATATCTTTAATAACTTACCATATAAATACATAAACTTCAATTTCAATTACAAGTAGTGTCTAGTGCTTAAAATGTAATTAAAAACTTATTGCAAAAATTAAATGCATTAAATAATGCCCAGCAAACTTATATAATCCAACAACAAAAAAAACTATAATATAATCCCATAAAATATTTCAACAATATTACTTACATATAACCTATATAAACATTAGTGCAATCTATTAAAAAATAAAGATAACAAAAATAAACGATTACAACTTAAATATAGTAATTTTATGCAATTGGTAATTGAAAGCACTCGTAGACAATTGAAAAATAATTATTAAAATATATAATAAAAATTATCAGCGCGCATTTTGAGCATTGTTTTGGAATTTTGTTAAACAACAAAGTTGGGATATGAGCAACGTTACCAGAAAAATCAACAAAACATCTGAGTGGACACTTGAGTGGACAATTTGGTATGTAGAAAATTTAATATAATTTTTAAAAATTATTTCGTGTTTTTAATTAAATTGCTTTTAATAATTTTTAAATATTTTAAATTTGTCGTCAGTCATATGAAATATTTAAATATATTTATTCAACATTTTAGGTAGCGTTTTGGGTAGTCAAAAAATGTGAAAAAAAATTTGTACAAAGTTTATATTCTCTTTATTCTTCTCAAATAAATAATTGTATACTTGAATTATAATTAAGTTGATTTTAGTATCTCATTTTAAACTTTTATGATATTTTTATCATAATTAAATATTATTCTTACTTGTTTATAATTTATTTTGACCCTAGTAGCATTTTTTTTATACAATTTATTAAAACAACCAAAAAACACATGTTTTTTGGTTACTTAAAAAGCTTTTACATAAGTATTCTATTTTCCCTATTTTTTTGTGAACTAAACAAAATTTTAAATTGTGCATGGGACCTTCAAAGAAAAAATATTTCAAAACTGTTCAGAAGAATTCTTGGAGTGAAAAAAAAAAAACACTTTAATAATGCAAAATCTAAAAGGCTTTAAAATTATAAAAAATATGGAACTTATTTATTTTTCTGAAATAATGACTTAAACTATTTTATTCAATTTAAAAAATTAAACCCCCTTAATATTGACATTGTTTCTATTTTTTGCAATTGGGTTGTGGTTGGCCGTTGTGTTATATTTTTAATAAATGTTTATTATTTATTAGGAAGATAATTTTTAGTAGGAGGATAATTTTTAATAAATAATAAACATTAATTAAAAATGAAGCACAACAGCCTTATAAACCTAATTACAAAATGTAGAAACAATAAAAATAAAAATGTTTAAAAAAAATTTAAACTTGCTTCCGAATAAATTCACTTAAGAAATAAAACTAAAAAAAATGCATAGAAATTGCATCCAAATAAATTTGATTTTACTCTCAACTTTACTGACAAAATGAATTAATTTGCTAACTAGCTAAGAGACAGAAATCTTTGGTAAATATCTAAATTTATCATAAACAGTTTCGCATCTTAAACTATTAATAAAAATAAAAATTAAGTTAAATTTACAGATTTATATAGTTATAATTTAAAGCAGAAAAGCTTGTAATAAAATTATAAATTTGATTGATTGGAAACTGAGAATGTAGTTGACGTCTTTTTGGTGATTAGGTTCAATTATGAATTATATATAATTCAAGATTTGATGATCGTTAACAGCATTTTCGCAAAATATTTATTTATTTGGTTAGTGCAGTTTAGTTGGCAATTAGGTGTTTATTTTTTAATTAAATATATAAAAATTCAACCAAATAAGTGTGTTGTCATTTTTATTTATTTTTGCAATCAACTTTACTTAATTAAAGTAACCAGTTAACCAGATAAGTTATTTATTTTATATATTTGAAAAAGGTTGAAAAGCAATTGCAACCTTACCGACTTAGTCCTTAGATTTTATTGCTGAAATTAATAAACAGTCTACACATAATTAGTACAGAGATTAATTTCACTTTAAGCTTAGGCATTTAAGCAACTGCTGTTGCCACAAGATAATCAAACCATAAATGAACACTTAACACTCATTCCACTTAATACAAAATATCTAAAGCCAGAAAAACCAACAGCTTGGCGCCACATAAATAAAATAAAATAAAATGCAGCCCAAAATGACAACATGTTAAATGCGTCATATTCAGAGAGTGGGCGTTACAATGGCAGTTACAATTCGAGCTAAGAACTAAACTGAATTTATAGGCCCTGTAAAAGTAAACCTCTCCAGCCACAACAACTATTTATGAGAAGTTCACAGAGCATAAAGTACATAGAAATCTATCTCATCCCAAATTTTATTTTTGATTCAATGTGATTCTGGTTCAATGCACAGACGCCACAGTTTGCCAGTTGCTAGACATAAAATTTTGTATATAACCCGAATTCAAATCTGAAAAAAAAATATAGAAAAAAAAAAATATACTTTACTAAACGTGAATATAATTATTTTTATGATTTGTAGTGTGGCTCAACAAAGGAAACATTTCACAAAATTGTAAATCAAATGCTGACCAATTAATTTTTAAATATATTTTTCAAAAACATGCGCTTGTTTTGAATTTTTAATGCTTTTAATTTATGAGCACAAATGCGAATCACGTTCAATTTACCAACATGCAGAACAAGTTGTACACAAGCACAAAATACCCTGTAGTTTAATAAAAGTGTTTTAAAAGGTTTTATAAACTGCTAAAGTGTGTGTCATAGCTGAAAGAAGAAAACTAGCTTTAAAGTAATTTAAACTTAATTATGGCAACAGTTTTTCTTTTTATTTTAGCTTAGAGAATATCTATTTATAATTGTATCAAAGTTTAATATTTCTCTTTATATAAACAGTTGAGAAATATATCAAGTATTAATTTTAATAACAAGATCAAAGTCTTGGACTTCAGTAAATTTATTTTTTATATTTCAAACAGCTCATCTAAAAATTTGCTTTAAAATTTGATTTTTAAAGTAGTTTTGCTTGTATATATAACTTTTATAATATTAAAATAATATAAATTATGTGAGAATTATACAATTTTGTATTTTTTCACCGCATTTTCGTACATGATGAAGTCAAATTTTAATAAAATAGTTAAGATATTTAATACTAATATTATTTAATTTAATAAGCTTGAAATTTTCATTAATATCAAGCTGCAATTTTAAATTAAATTATGGTGGTGCTCAAGGAAATTAAAAATATTAGTTTTATGATATACAAAATAAAATATTAGTTTAATGATACACAGTTATATCACTAACATTTTTATTTTTTTGGTAGACAATTTTTTTTTTTTTTTTTAGAAACAATCAACCGAAGAAAATACTTTAATTTGTTCTAGAAATTTTGGTAATGAGGATAAATCTAGCCTTAAAAAAATAAAATACAAAAAATCTAAAAGATCTGAGTGCAGTAGTAATAACACTGTAGATATTTTGTGTTTATAATCAATTTATCAATTATAATATAAAAAAAATACTTATATATAATAGAATTTATTTTAATATTTATCTATGCAAAAAAATACCTAAAAAACGATTAGGGAATAAATCAGCAACTTTTGAACAAATAAATTTTAATATTTATTTAATATATTAAGAGTAAAATATTCAAAATATGAGATCAATCGCTGTCCCCCATAGTAAACAATTTAAAATTAATTTTAAAACTTACTTTAACAACAGGGTATCTGCCTGGCGATCACTGCCAACTCGAACATTGTAATGTGTTATTGCTTAAAAATTTCCGAGCCATTTAAGCAATTAACAACAACGGACTTTAGAATTGGGCGCACTCAGTTAATTGGCTCAAAAGGAGCTGCCAGGACAAAAGTTTGCACAAAACTAAACACGAAATTTAATTGTGCGCGCGATATGCAAAAAAACAGGACATGCTTTTGAGGGGAGTTAGAGGCTAAAAGGATGACTGGAATTTCGTTTCTTAATGTTTGGGCATTAATTTAAGATTCTTTTTTAACATTCGCTTTTTATTTTTGGCGATTTTTTTGCAGTTTGGCATTTGCTGAAAAGGAATTTGTTGACACCAACAATGTTTCGGACATCCTGGCAAATAATTCTTGGCCCAAACTCTTTCTCGCCTCCGGAAATTGGCAGCAAAGCGCATTGTGTCCTTTCCTCTTGACTGCCTGCATATGTTTCCATGCAGTCTCAAGCAAACAAATAAAATAAAAAAAAACAAACAAACAAACAAAAGAGTCCTTGGTCAGAGTTTGCACTTCCTTTTTGGCCAGTGTGTCCTTATCATCATTCACACCCAAGAGATTTCTAGCCAAAATACGATTGCGCTCCGTTTGCATTTGAGCACGTTTCAATGAACGGCCCAAAGATTTATGGCCCGCATTGATTTTATTAATGGCCTTCTCACCTCCCCCAAATCCCCCCGTTCCGCTCTTCGTACACATTTTTAAATAAATCGAAGGCAACGCGCGCGAGACGAGCAATTAAAACTAATTGAATCGCCCCGAAAATATTTGTGTGACTCGAAAGAACATGCAAAGTGACAAATAGTTGTAAATAAAGCATAGAAAATAAAAATACAAGAAATAAATATATATAAATAAAGCAAAGCGCAGAGAATAGATACAAATACAAGGGTTAAGGATACAGTTTTTAAGGACTATCTATTTTATTGGCACTATTATTATTAGCACTATAAATTTGCTTATGTATTTCAAGCGTAAAAACGATAGATTGTGTCTGCGGAAAATGTGGTGGTAGGTCGATAACATCACGATCGGTTTGTACAGTGGTGGTCAGTCGATAGCACATACCACAGTAGCTAGGCAGCGATATCAACTGCCATTCACCATGACAAGGATAACTAATGAGCGCCAAAATTTAAAATCTAGGCACAAACAATATATTTATTTTAAAAGGATTTTTTCTATTGAAGTAGATTTCGTACAGATTTTTTTAAGCATGTATTTTTTTAATATAATATTTTATTTTTATTTATTATTATATAATTATTTATTTATTATATTCATTTATTTTTTTTAAGGAATTATTGTAAGCTAATCAAATTATCCAGAAAGTACAGCAGCCTCAAAATGTGATGAATACCAAGTGAAATCAAAGAATTAAAACAAGATGGCATTAAAGTGCGGAAATTCCTCGGTGTTATAAGTTTGCAATTATGAATCAATTATTTCACATTATTCCAGTGCCCAATAATTACTCAAAACGTGCCCATCTTCAGAATAAAATTATTCAAATTGACCGCAAAGCAAGTTTTTGATAATTTCGCACTGCTAATGCACATAATAAAATCACAGCACTTCTTGATTCAACTCTTGAATTATTTTCCAACTTGCCGATCTATGGGGATTCTAAATGTATGTACGAAACAATATTTATTTCAACTGGACAATCTTCAACAACTAAGCCACGTTATTGCATTGAAAGTTATTTGTATGAGAATCGCAAGGATTGTAGCCACGGGATTACCTTTTAAGTCAGCTGAAATATTTGCTCTCTTGTTTTCAGCAATCAAAACCAATATTTGTTTAATTGATAATGCATTTGAACTAACCCAAATGCCAAATATTCTAATCATCAAAACTAAATACAAAATTTGGAAATTTTTATTTTTATTATTTTTTCAAACCGATGTTAAATTGATATATTAAAAATTATTTGATACGCACGCGTTAAGAACAATTTTCAAATTAAATTCAAGGGAATACTATTTAGTTGAAGTTGTAGCTGCCATCAAAATATATAACATCATTTATTTGACTTTCAACAAAAATTTCGATTTAAATTTTATAATTTTAAATTAGATGAATAAATTTGATAGAATCCATTTTTCGGGATAGACTTTATATTTCTATAGTAAATTTATTAAAATGGTATTCAACTGCAAATGCTTCCAATTCTGAGCTTAAAACTCTTTTTTAACCAACAAATTTAATTGTTTTGGAAAGTATACTTTATTCAAGAAATAAGCTAATGATTACTGCAAACTTTTTCATTATAATATAGATGATTTAATTACAAGTTGCTTAAAACTTTCCAACTCACATTTATATTGAATAACATTCAATTGCATTTGTCGCCTACTCTGAGGGCTCAAATGCCTTTTGCATTGTCTGTTTAAATTATGCTTTGGGTCGCCCAAAAGTCAGTCGCCATAATTTTTATGGCGTAGACATGGCAAATAAAACAAACAAACAAATAAATCGCCGAAAAATTATTATTTGGTTCTCCTAGGATGATAATGATGATGCCTGCCGCCTTCAAAACTGAAACTGCAAAGCAAAATATTTTTTAATGCGGCGCTTCTAAAAAAACTTTGTCTGCCTTTGCCGTTGCCGTTGTCCAGTCAGTAATGATTTACACGATTTGCATATTTTTGCACTTATAAAAATGCACAAACGATTTTTCATTTTCTTGGGTAAAAACTTATTAGTGCGACGCGGCGAAAACCTTTGATGACCAAAAGGCAAAAGTTAACTAACAACAATTTTTATTTTTTCACTGGTATATAATGATGGGCCTGAACCTTATTTATTTGTTATGCATGAGCTATAGATGCTTTGTTGGCGTATACTTAATTTGCTTTGTAGTCCGCATGACGTATACGCCCTGTGAGTGTCGCATTTTGGTCTGCCGCATGTCTGCAATTTGTAGCGCCTACAAGTCTGCTGCAGCGTTATTTCTTGGTACAGCTCCAAGATATTTGACTTCCTGAATTTTGATTTTATTTTTATTATTTTTTTGTTGGCACACATTGGCACACGACAACAACTGGAAGACAACAATAATAATATAGACGCAGCTGCGTTGTTAAGCTGCCAACTTGGCAACGCATCCTGTGTGTGCGTGTGTGAGTGTGTGTGTGTGTGTGTGTGTGGAATGTGCGAGCGGACTCGTGGCAAGTTGGCTGCTGGCCACTAAGAAGCCGGGAAGGCGCCACTTGGCACTCTCATTATGATTTTAATTGCTGACGCACACACACACAATACAATTTTTAATACTCTGTTTTGCAAAGCAAAAGGGAGTATATAGAGAGCTAGAGAGTTAGAATAATTAAAATATTTATATAATCGTATTTAATGAGATGTTTTATTGCGCAACATTTGCGCTGATTGTGGTTTTTTATTAATTAAATAAAATTATATATACTCTGAAAATATACTTAAAAAAAATGAACAGAAATTTGGCTATGTAACATTCCCAGTTAAAATATGAATAATTTTTTTACAATATCCATTTACGCTCTATAATTCAGCAAAAGAATTTATTATTATAAATTTATCTTCCATATTCCTATACCTTGGACTCACCCAATTTTAATTTTTTTAACTTCTTTGATACTCCTGGGGAAATTGAAGTAATCTAGCTATAAAAAAAGGCTCTATACAACACTACAAATGGAAACTAAATACTAGTATTCATATGATATAATATCAGCCTTGGTTTCATATGCGATTCCTATTAAAACATTAATAATTTAAATTGTTAGCTCTACTAAATTTCAAAACTAAATATAAAATGCCTTTTTAAGACTTTTTGATTTTAATTCTATGAATTATAAATTAATCAAAAGTTAATTTAAAAGAATCAAATGGTCTTTACAAGCTTTTAAAAACTGGAAAATAAAATTCAACAATATACAAAGTATTTAAGTCTCTGGAAAATTGAAAAGGCTTTATTTTTTTATATATCCCTATATTAATTTGATAAAAAAAACTTCTGAAGATCTTTAAAAATTTGATCACAAAAAATGTTTGGTACGCTTATACTCTGCTTCCCAAAAATGCAATATAATTTTAATAAATTTAATAAAATATTGCAATCGCAACCAAAAATGCAATATAATTTTAATAAATTTAATTGAGGAATTACTAATTACATTCTTTCAATATTAAATCAAAAAATGTATTCCACTCCTCCACTATTATGCAAAAAAAAAAGAAACTCTGGAAACAGAGTATACCCCAGTCTATAGCTTCCATTTGCAATATTCTTATACGATTTTTTTCTTTTGACGATTTGCCCAGTTTGACAACGTCATCATTTGTTGTTGTGCCTGATTGTTTATTGGCCAAAAAGCACTTGGCTCTGGCAACAGGTTTCCAATTATCATGATTATGATTATAAGTATTTCTCTATATACAAATATATATATATTTATATATATATTTATAATGTAATGACGTTTTGATTGGCTACGACCTTGACCAAGAGAATCCGTTGGCCAACGATTTGTAAAATTTATTGGCCAATTTTTTTGTTTTTTTTTTTTTTTTTTGGCTTGCAAATGTTGCCAGCCGTTTTGGCAGCAGTTAATATTCAAGTTTTGTTTGCCAATTTGTTTTGAATTTCTATTTTGTTTATATGTTATTTTTTTGATTGACATTCAGCCATGTTTCAGTTCTTGACGCGTCGTTGTCGGTGAAAGTTTGCCGTCCAACCCCTCGAAAATTACTTTTACCCCTATTTTTGTTTGTTAACTGGAACTGAAAATTGAATAAATAATAAAAAGTTGCTAAAATTAAATATTCAAAGAAAACTTCAACCAATTGCTTAGAATATAAAAAAGATTTTTTTTTGTGTTGAAAATTTTGTTTTTAATTCAAAACACATTTTTATTCGCTGTTTGCGTTGATGTTTTGGTGTATTAATCATGTTTAAGGAGGTGTCTGAATATAGTTTACGATATTCTATAGAAAATTTGATGTAACACTGTGAAAAATTATATTCCCAAAGGCAAAATCATTTTATTCTCGATTTTGAGCAATTTTGTTGATATTTTCTAACAAAATTTAATTTGTGATTTTTTTGACATTCTCGGTTTTTACTTGAACAAAAGTTTCCGGGTTCTGTTCCCAGCCTTGGTAAATTATAATTAGTTATATATTAGAACATTGTTTTGCCTATTTAATATGGTAAATTGTTGTACATTAATAAATAAATACTTATTAATAGTTTTATGGTTTATAAAGATGCCACAAACATTTTTAGCATATGAACAAATTGTCTTCAAATAGAAGAAGAGTTCATATAATTAATTAATTAAATAATGACTATTTTAGAAATAATTTTAATACATTTGATTTTTATAAAATTCTTGTGGAAACTTATTTTTCCCAAGTGTAGAAAAAACTTTTGTTTTTTTTTTAATTAAGTATGTAGTAAATATTTATATCATGCCTATCTTTTACTACCCTTTCTCTCTCTAATATAAAATTAATGTGATTGTAAAATAAAAACACTTTATTATACAGATAATATAAATTATATTTGACAGCCCACTTGCATTTGACAACTGCAAATCGATTTTCTCTAAACTAAAATATATATGTATATATATATTTTTTTTTTAAATTCCCCAGCGTTTTAGCTAGCTAACTGATTCATTTGTGTCTGATTTAAAAATTGACAAATAACATAAATATTTAAAAAATAATAATAAACAAGTTCTTAATAGCTTAATGATGATGATGCCATTTATAAAGAACCTATATAGCTATTAAATATATAAACACACTCAAAAATTGTTCATTATTTAATGAACAACTCTCGGTAGGATTTTGGCTAGAAATTCTATTTAACTGCAACGTAGATCACAGCGAAATCTTCAAGGTATAAATGTATGTGCAAATTGAAAGAATTCTAATTAAAACTAGAAAAACTAGCACTAATTACAATTTGTGCCGCCGCCCTATAGACAAAAACTGAAAGACAAAAAAAATCAAAAAAATAGCTAAGAAAATGAAAAAACTGAAATAGATTAAGCGAAAATATACAAACAGACGCCTAACTGTGCAATCTGTGTAGCTGTGTAAATGTATCTATATCTTTTTAATTGTAGCTGTATCTGTAGCTTTATCTGTATCTGTATCTTTCTATATATTGCCACAAAAATAGACGCGACGTCGCGCGTTTTCAACGCGTCTTTGGTCGCGTCAATTGCGCGTCATCGCCTCGGTCTTCACTGTATATAAGATCAGAAGCAGTCCAAATACTATTTATATATATATATATTTTGCTTTTTAAAATGTATTGAGCATATAAACCATATACTTGTGTGGTATATAAGGGCCTTCTGGCGACAGTTCTGCGCAATTTTTATTTTTTTTTTGTGTCGATCTTCGGTACCGCTTCAAGTGTGTCCGAAAATAGCAAGGTAAAATGAAAAGTCTACAATATAAACGAGGAAAAAATCGAAAAATCAACAAAAAAAAAAAAAAATAAAATTGGGAAAAACAAAAAGCCAAAAAGTCGCTTTTAGCTGCCGAGCAAAATAAATAAAAGCAATTTTGTCTATTGCACAAAAACAGCAATGAACAAAAAAAAAAAAAAGAATAGAAAAATATACAAAAACGAAAATTTGTTTAAAACGTCAAAGACTTTAGTACAATTTGCGTTGTCCGTGAAACGTTCTATATAATAGAGTACAAATACCCAAAGCATGCCACATGTATACTATATAGTATATATACCAGATAGATATAAAAACATATATGCTAAAATGTCTAAAATTCTTCATTAATTAATATTGCCAGAGATTTACATTTTTGATAATATTAAATGTTAGACAAAGCCAAATATTTGGCATTTTAAATGTTTTGGCTTTTTATTATCGCATTTTTGTGTGTAGAATTAATTACTTTAGAAAACAAAAATATTTATGAAATATAATATAAAACAAAGACAAAGATTGTCAAAGATCAACTAAAATAAGTATATATGGAAAATTTATAACCGAGCGTAAATTATACAGAAGTAAAAATTTTTAAACAAAGAATTTTTATACAAAAAAAATAATAAAAATAAATAAATATATTACTTGTATGAAAATGTTTATGTTTATATTTTGGCAAACAAAATTCAAAATTATAATTTATTAAAAGGTTAAAATAATATTTATTTTATTTAAAACAACAGAAATTTTTTTTTAAATTTTTATCATATTTTAAAATTTTAGAAACATGATAAATAATTATATTTGTTTAAATAAATGTATAAAATATTGGCATAAATATGTTATATGTTTATATTTTGGCAGGAAAAATTCCAAATTTTAATTTATTATAAGGTTTAAATAATATTTATTTAATTAACTAAAAATAACAGAGAGAGATTTTTTGAAATTTTTTTTATATTAAAAAATTCTTTATACATGATATTTCATTACTTTTTCTACCAATATTTTTGTATTTTCATTTAAATAAATAAATATAATAATCGCTTACATATTTAGTTAATACTTTGGCAAAGAAAATGCAAAATTATAAATTATTAAAAGGTTAAGAAAATATATATTTAATTAACTAAAAAACAACAGAGAAATTTTTTGAAATTTTTATCACATGGATAAATTCTAAATGCATGATATTTAATTATTTTAACTATCAATATAATTGTATTTTCATTTTAATAAGTAAATATAATATTAGCATAAATATTTAGTTAATTTTTTTCCTTGTTTTGTATTTTCATTTTAATACTTTAATTTAATATTAGCAAAAATATTTAAAATTATAAAACTAATAGAGAAATTTTTTTAAAATTTTTATCATATTAAAAATTCTAAGTGCATGATATTTAATTATTTTTCTTTCCAATAAAAATATATTTTTATATATTTTATAACAATGATGATGAATTCCGAAGGAGTTCGAAATATATCGGATTAAAGAAAAACAGACAAAAGAAAAAACTAGTGTTTTTATTTAAACAAAACTCATCTCATAACAATAAATATTAAACAGCTTTGAAAGCACATAAAATCTTTCATTTAAAATTGAGTAAAAGCATTAATTTTTTTTATATAATAATGAACAGCTTTAAAAGCATGTGTAGACAGTAAACATCTAAGAAAAAAGCTTCTTAAAGCTACTTTTAATTAACGATAAAGCTCATTTTATTTAAAAGCTTTACTTTAAGTCTATATTTTAAAGTTTGCTCTTTTTGCTCTATTCGGAAATATGTTTTTTGTGTAAAAACTTATTTCTAGTTTAAGTATCAATCAAATAAACATATATTACAAATATAGCAGCAAATTTTTAATGGTTCTGTTGTCACTTACAACTGCTTTTATATATAGATATAGCTTTAATGAATTTTCTCACACATATATAATACAATGTATACAGACTTTTCCTAGTGCCTTGCATAAGAACCCGTTGAGAATTTCTCCTGTCACATTTGACATGTGCTATTTTGTTATATATTTAGCAACAACATTTTCACACACAGACTGCAAAGATGAAAGATGAAAAGGCAGAGAGTATCTATATATCTACCAGATTATACAACTAAACTCTACAAAGTATCCTGGCTAAAAGACATAAATAATATGCTCAACAAGCTGAGCAGCTGCTCAATTGGCAATTAAAGGCAATTTGTTGGCTCAATAAATCACATAATAATCATAATTAACACGTGCGGGGTCTATAAGAACGAGTTCTTATATTCAGGGTGTAGGTTGAGATAGATGTAGAATTGTCTGGAATTAATAAATTTAACTTGTGGCCACAATTGGCAGCTGTTCAATAGCAAATTATTTTGTGGGCCAACTGACGTCATCGGGCCCTGACCTCAGCTAACTAACAGTTTGAAGATAAAGTCATTAAAGGGGGAGGGGAACGGTGAGGCAATCCCCTAGCCCCTCTCTGAATATTATGGCAGACAGTTTGTCTGCTCTCGTCCAGAAAAACTTATTGGCAAAACTCCATGATCATAAATTATGCAGTCGAAAATTTGTTTACGCGTCAACGCGGCAGGTGGCGCTTTAATTGCAGCTATGTATGTGCGTGTGCGTGTGTGTGTGTGTGTGCGTGTGTGTGTGTGTGTGTGTGTGTGCTTTTTGGGGAAATCCCAGTACGGTTGCCAAGATTCCTCAATGCGCATTACGCAATAAACAAAACTTGAGAGCGAAGAATTAAATAAAAGAAAGTTCATTGCCATTGAGAGATTCTGTGTTTCTTTTGGAAGTGAGAGAGCGTAAGAAGAATTCTCTTTATTGAGAGATTTTGGCAAGCTATCATCTTGGCAAGCGCCCACTTCCCCAGCATTGCGTGTTGTTCCGCAAAAGATTCCCCACCGCCTCAAGAAGCCTCCTCCTAACCCGTCAGTTGTGGACTGGGAAGTCCAAAAACCATGACGTACTATATAAAATGCAACAATGTTTCTTTAAGAGAAATTATTGAAAATTATTAGAACTATTAAAATCAATAAATCATATTCAGTTTCTTATGCAGAAGCACTTGAATTATTCTAGGAATTTAATTTCATTCATTATTTGAACATTTTCAAAGAACTACAAATAATACTGCAGCTATTTATATATGCATTAAAAACTTAATATTATAGAAACCAAAAATCAAAAATTTTAATTGCATTACATTTCGAAAATATAATTTATAAAACTGAAGGCATAAATAATTTATTTTTCTTATTTATTGCACACATAAAATTTTATATTGCTATAAAAATAAATTATAAATCTTTTTTATGAAATTATGAACAATTTATCTTTATTTAAAATAATGTCGTCTCTTAAAAATATGTCCTTAATTTTTTTTTTTTCAAAACATTTGACTTTTTTTATTTGTGCATAACTGTAAGAACTTAAATATAAAATAATTGAGTTTATTTATCGAAGTCATAATTCGTTATAATTTTTAGATTTTAAAACGTAAAATAAATTAAATTGTTTTGTTTCACAGAAATTAAAAAAAAATATATTTAATTTAATTTTTAGGTAAATCATTGCATACTTATAGGCGCTGATTTGTCACACTTGTGCGTCTGTAATTCGTAAGCGATTGTGCAATTAGTATATAAGGGGTGCTCATTCAAAATATTTTTTATATTTAACATTTTTTTTTTTAGCTAGTTAAGTGCACATAATGTTTTCGATAAATAACCGAAATTTTCTTAAATTAACCACAAGTAAATTTTACCAAAATTTGTTGTACAACATTAACAAAATATTTTAAAGGAAATGAATCAAGTTTAAATTGTTTATAAGTTCATAAAAAAAAGTATTCTAAAATAAAAATAAAGTTATAATTTAATTATAATTTAATAAAAAAAAAACTAAAATAAAAATAAAGAACTAACGTAGATCGACACATTCTCAATAACAAAGAACCCGTCTTAATAAATCTATTAATCTTGGTAACAATAATAAGTAATAACAAAATAGAAAAAATTTAATTAAAAAATATATAAAATATAAATATAAAATATATATTCTGCTATATTTTCACAATATATATAATATATATATAATATATAACACTAGTTTACAGCAAAAAAGGAGCTGGGCTCTCATATACTTTTTTTGATGTATTATTGGGCGCTGATTTCAAAAATGCAAACCATTTATTTTTTCAAAGAATGGCTTTCGAGAAAACCGCGAATAGCTAGTTTTTTGGCAGTCTTTGGACTAATTTATTATTTATTTATGATAAATCAATCTACAGGTCAGACCCTGATCAAAATCATATTCTGCATAAAAGCTCTTCAGTTTTAATTAAGTTTTAAGAGAGTTTTAAATATTTTCATGTACTTAGAAATATTTGGGCCAATTGAGATCTGCAATAAAATGCATTAAAATTAAATATCCATTTATTTAATTGTCTAAATAAAATTTGTTACTTTTTACAATTACAATTTGCCTTGGCAAGGACTAAAGCAATTTGTGTAAATATATTTTAACTTATATATATATATTTTTTGGCAAAGAAACGAACTGCAAACTATGCCTGTCTCTATCTCTCACACTTATTTATTTCACTCTTTCTCTTTCTTTCTTTGCAGCAATGCGCTAAAGGAGCCTCGTTGGCCAATTGGAGGCCACAAACGCTGCAGCTCGTCCTCGGCTTGACCAACCAATGACAGCGCAGCGGCTGAAACTTCAAGTCGGCAAAACGAAGTTGGCCTAATGCACTTGGCAAATGTACAAGATATAGAAGCACATATATACACACAATATACACACACACACAACACACAACACACACACTTGGCATTTGATTGCTGTGCTCACACGCGCATGAGAAACGTTTTTCATAAATCACGCATACGCCTGTTGGCACAGCAAAAACTATTTGCAGAGCTGTGTTTGTGTGTGTGTGTGTGATTGTATTTGTGTATGTGTGTTTGCCAACTGCATTGTGCTGCTCGTTTTTCTTTTAGCCAGATTTCCAAACGTTTTGGCCCTAAGACAATTGCACGAACGATGTCCTCCTTTTGCAGGCAGCGCGCATTGGCCGCTCTCCAAATAAAAAATAAATAAAAAAAAATACCCCCCAACCCTACGCCCTTGCAGGACGAAATGCGCCGCTGTTTTGAACCAATCAGAAGCGAGCGCCACGCAGTGCGCAGAACATTACGAAAAAATCCAGAATTACGATGCCCAAAATGCTCGCAATGTTGATAATAATTTTTGTATATAAAATCAAAATTTTACAATTCTATTTAGTTCAGTTTTTAAGTCTATTTTGTAAGTCACATGCCCAAAGCCCAGGCCCACAGAAAACAACAACAACAGCAAAACTGTGGGCATTAAATTATGAATATATATAAAAATTATACTTATTAAAAAATGGAACAAAAAGATGATTGCAAAATGCGTAAGAAAAAGAATAAAAATTGTAAAGCTTCCGAGCGGCACAGCACAAAAAAAAGAATTGTTTTATTTAATGGTTGTTTTAATTTATTTAAATATTATTATTTCGTGTAAAATCTAGTTTGGTTTATTTAGACTATTTACCAGCCATCATCCGATCGATAGGGATAATAGGGATGACTATATACCGCATTCTTAGCATTCGAACTTTTCCATCTTAAATGCTTGACACACAACCAGCCCTGGGTTAGAAAAACAACAAAATTAACCGCTAAAAGGCTATAATTCTTGGGTATAATAACTGTGGACCATCTGGACCAGATAAGGCCAGTTGTTGCCAAGGCGCCAGACTGATTGAGGGATACGTTTTGGGGCGGTCGATTCAATAGATCGCCCAGACCGGCAAGTACCAGAGTCTAGAATTTTTGGAAATATTTCAAATAAAGCGTGTATAATATATAATAATATGTATACTCACCCATTTGCCCAAAGGCGCCCAAAAGAACACAGTTTTTGGACCTAAATGTTAAGAAACCAAAAAAAAAAGGAAATCAAATTAATAATTTCTTAATAAAATATTATATTTTTTTAATCACCTGCTGGAGCCTCCCAAAGTGGCCGTGCAAATTGTGGCACAAATACATCAACAGATTTGATGACACTATTATATATTTTTGATAACGGTCCCGTTCCCTTGGACATGATGAACTATGGAACTATGTAAAATCTATTTTTGGAATTTTGAAAATGTAGTCCGAAATGTGAATAACTAAAATGTATTAAAATGTGTGTTATGTATAAAGCCTGCTACATTATTTAACTTATTATTTTACAGGGTATTCTGTCAGTATATTCTGGATGACAGAATAGATTTAGATTGCTTAATAAATGGTTTCAAAATAAACTAAAATTTTATTTTTTTTATTAAATTGATGAGCTTGCCAAAAGCGCGGTTCTATTTCTATTTCGTCTACAACATAACTAACAAATATTTATATTTTGTCTGCCTTAAAATAAAATAAAAAAAGCACAATGATTGAAAAGATAATTGAAAAATAATTTAAAACGCACATTTGAGCAGCGTTTGGCGCCAAACGAGCGCGAGCGTCTATAATTACTTGTGTTTGGTCACCCTAAAATTAGAACAGCTGTGTGTATGTGTGCGCGCAAACTGTGAATGGTCAAACGCTGTTGTGTCTTGTAAATTGCATTAAATACGCATAAATTGTGTTATTAAAAGTGAATTAAACTGCTCTGAAATGGACTCATTTCGCTCACAACGTAAAGCTGCACCAAATGACAAGCAACTTAAGCGTTTGCCAACTAATTTGCGCAAAAAAGCCATCAGAGAGGCGCGCAATTTGGCGGGCCTGCAGCAACGCCAACCAAAGCGTCAAAAACTTGCTAGGAAAAAAACAACTGCACGCATACAAAATGATTTTGAACGCGCCGAGCATAATGCAATGTTGGCGGCAACCGCTCAGGAGTTGCAACAGATATTGGGCGATTACGAGGAGCTGGCGGATGTGCCCTATGATAGCACAACAGCTGAACTATGGGGACAGGTAAGGACCACAATGCAAGGAGCAAGGAATTTAAAGAGGAAGCGCTGCAATTGCAGTTTTATTAATTGGTGCTCTCTGACGTGACGTCAGAGCGATCGTTGGAGCTAGGAGGGAATAGAGCCGAGAAATTTAAAAGGTTGCGTAGCTTCGAGTACTGCCGCTAGGCATTCTTTGCGCACATAAACAATGTGTAGCAGTGACGTCATATTTATTAACTTGTTGACGACTTAATGCACTATTGCGTAGCTAAATATCAGTTCCGTTTTAAGGGTATTGCACACTGGGCATTTGCCAGGGCCCCCCGGGACCTCGAGTGGTACGACCCTACGTATTAAAAAATTTTAGTTCTTAAAGAAGCTGAAGACTCGATTGTGAGATTAGCCAGAGGCCCCGCGGAAACCTTAAGACGGCTCTGCTAAACACATTGAAATAATATTGAAAATGCATTCCCAATGCTTGAATATTACTTTTGTGAAATATACAATAATTAAACGTGTTTTAAAGTGCTTAAGAAAAATAAAAAAAATTTTTTTATTAAAAAATAGCTTACAAATCTTGGCATAATGTGCACCTTCCTCCGCGATTCTCAAAATTCAAAGATGGTGTTTAAAAAAATGAAAGAATTTTATAAAGATTTTAATAACATAAAATTTTCAGTTGTTTGATTCGTGAACTCCCATTAGGTACTAGTATAGTAAGTTAACCATCTAAATAATAGCGTTTTTTAAAGTATTAAAATAAAGACTTTATTGTCATTAATTTCAAAAATAAATAAACTAATAAAAGAAATGTTTAAAAAGCCCTCATGGCGTAGTGTGCCTTCCTCGGCGATTTTCAAAAACTAAAAGAATTGCTTGAAATTTGGTTTATAGTAAGATCGCAATGTTGAACTATCCTTAAAAATTTTAAAAATTTATTATTTATTACCAAAATACTAACATTTTTATTGGAATCTCTGCAGCACTTCTAATAAATATTTTTTTTGCAAAATAAAGAAATAATGTAGCTGTGACGTCATCGCACACACTTTAGAACTTTCTTGAACCATAATTGAAAGCCCAATTAGCACACTTCGTCGCTTTCGTCATAATCTCAGTCCATTGTCGAGTTGACCTACTTCCGCAGAAGCTGCTAATTGATGGCTAGAATGAAGAGTGTTATGGCAGCTGATAATGATAATGTTGATAAATAGCTATTACCGTTAACTGGTAATTTCTATATACTGTGTACTTATATATATATATATATTTTATAATTGCAGATTGCAATAGCAGAGCGTCGTGCCACAACAATCAACGTTCAACGCGATGGACTCAACACGCTTCATATTGTGGCAAGTAACCCTGGAATCGAGTTCAGATCCATTTAATTGACCCTAAAGACTTTTCAAGCTGCCTATGCAGCAGCTGTTTGCACGCGGTCGCCTTTCAATTGATTATTCAAAAATTATTCATTTGTTTGGTTTTGTGTACACATCAATCTATCAATTTGATTATTGTTCAATTTGTCAGAGTTCCACTTTGTGCTGCGATCTGGCGAAATTTACGCTGTCAATGTAAACACTTGTACCGCTAGACAAATTTCTTGTAGTGCCCATGACGTCAGTTTAAGCTTCAAGTTCTGTTAAAATATGTAAAATTGAATTGAGCAACTGTAAAAAATTGAGCTTGCCTTCTAATTAGCATGAGGCAGTAAAGTAGCGCAATGCTTTGAATTTTTATTATTTTATAGAACTGTAGCACTTGGAAATACTCCATCAAATTTAGTTAAATTTTTTGTGAATTGTATTGACATTTTTCAGATGTAAATAATTCATCCTCGTCTTCGATGGCACTCTTAATCGATTAGTATAATTTGATTGAATACTTTTTTTATTAAATTTTTTATTTTTCCAATTACCAGATTGCAATTCTCTTTTTGATTAGTAAATTATGCGGTTTTTTACTTAATGCCTAAACGTTTTTCTTGCATTTATTAATGTGTTCCATGGAGCGTTAAAAATATTTTTCACTTTCTTTGACTAATGACATTTTTGTAATGAAAGCGCAATAGATTTACAATAATTTTTTTTAGAGCACTATAGCTATAATCCAAGCCGATAAACATGAATAAAACTTTTTCTAAAAAAAACGTTTACAGTATTTAATAAATAACCCAACAAATAACAGACTGTTAAAACTCTGTCTAATAATTCCCTAATTTTATGAATATATCTGATTCCCTATATTCTCTGCTGTTCCAAGCATAAAATGTTATCCGAAAACTTTAACTTGTTCTAACATGTGTTCACTCATTCTCTTTCTGCCTCTCATTCTTACTCTCTTTTTGATTTTGCAGCTCCATCAACGCTCTCCAACAATTGCTCAATTGAAAAAAGCCATCGGCACAATCGCACATGCTCAGCTGAAACGATCGCGTCGTCGTCGTCTTCGTGTGTTTGCCGAAGACGCTGCTGACCGCAACGAACAGGTTGTGGCGACGTCGGCTGAAGCTGAAGACATTGCGTTACACTCCAGCGGCGAGTTAGTTAACTCGGCGCAGCGCAACGGTCACGTACATCGCGCGCAAATCTCTTGGCGTTTTCTATGGCGCTGCTTTGCACTGTTCAACGTGGACACAAATCAGCCGATCGATGACAACGTTGCCAACGGACGCGCAACTCTAACGGCGCTGGGCATTAAGAACGGGGCCAATCTGAGATTTGTGCATCGCATCAAGTATTTCGGTAGTCGGCGACAGAGTTAAAAAAAAGAAGTAAAAATAATCTACAGGAGAAAGTATCGTAAATAAATGTATTTATAACAACTAAAAGATAATGGACCATAATGTTCAACTCTTTGGCATTTTGCTGCTATACACATTCCTGCGTCTGTTGGCCGCTGCCGCTTTCGAGGATGGCAATAATTATAATGTAAAGATCACAAAACATAGTTTGGAATTAACACAAACCATCAATATACAGCGACAGGAGTTAATGCAGCGACAATGTGAACTTTTGGGCGACAATCAACAAACTATGGAGAATCTAACGGACCTACAAATGGATCATATGATTGTGGATAAGGAGCATAAGCTGCTATATTGCTATGTGCCCAAGGTAAAAAAAAAAAAAAAATAATGGTTCATTCAACCTAAGTAGGTTTTAAAGCATTTTGTATAGCGTCAGCTTTAAAAAGCAAAAGTTTTACTAAAAATACATAGGTCGTAGCAGTGGCGTAGGCAAGGGTGTAGGGGGTTTAACACAAACTTCGGAGGAAGAGCGAGACTGATGGGAATATAGGGTAACAATTAAAATTGTAAGGAATTGCTTTAAATTGCATTCATTTTTATATTTAAATCATTTTTTTTAACTTCAACCCCTTCTAAAAAAAATCCTGCGAATATGCTTATTTGTTTATATATATATATTTTTTGTCACTCTATTCCATCTGTTCAATTTGCCATTTGAGCCTCTGCTCTTCCGTTTTCAACCCCTTTTTTTTTGTCAAATATCTCTTCAACTTTATAGAGCAAAAAAAAAAAAAAAAAGTCGAGAAACGTGTTTTTTTTTTGCTCCACGTTTTCTCTTTTATTTGGTCATTTGATGCTCAACAAGTCTCAGACCGGCCCCCTAACGTTTGCTCTGTTGTTTATTCTTGCCACATGTGGCATGATAATTTTTGAAATTTTTTTTTTCATGTCGCTTTTACCCGAGACAAGTATTACTAGTATCTCTCATTAAGGCTGAACCACTTGGTGTTTTGTCTTATCAATAAACCAGGGCAATCTTAAAAAAAAAAAATATTACTTGCAATTGAACTCATTGTCTATTATAAAGTTAATTTATTATAGCTAAAACACAGACAACTGCATAACCTTCTATAAACCTCTGTTATATACATGTGTAGATGTATAGTCAATTATAAATAATAATGCATTTAAATACCCTGTTTTGTTGTAGTGTAGAGTGTGTAGAAGAAATTACTTATTCTAAATATTTATAATACATTTTTGTATATTTCGATTCGGCCTGAATAATGTATACTATTTCCATTTCCGAATAGTTTTTAATATACATTTTTTTCGATTTTATTTTACTTTTTTTTCGATTGAAGTAATTTTTTTTTTTTACTTTTTTTTGCTGCTTCTTGACAATAATAATAAAAACAAAAAATTAAAAATAAATATTATGTTCAATAAGCAGGTTAAAGAGGATAATTCACAGTTTTTTAAAAAATTGTAAATTAATAAAAAATAAATTTAAAATTTAAAATGCTGCCTTGACAGTTTATGTGTAGAGATATTTTTATCAAAAAATAAAGTAAAAATAAATTCAGAAAGCAAACTTAAAAAAGGGTATTTAAACGTTTATAAGAGAAGCTAACAATTTCGGTTTCAAATGAATTAAATCGAAACCGGAAATATCAACTATCCTGAATATACTTATCATCTTAAGTTTTCTGTTTCAACTGCTGAAATGTAAGATATTTTTTGACTTCTAAAAGTCTCTCATATTCAAATATGATTCTTAATTTAGCTGTAAATAGTTTCATCCATAAGTTTAGCACTCAGATCAAATTAATTTGAAAAAACTTAAAAAAAATGTTGCTTTGTAATGAACTTTCCACATTTTTCTATAATTTATTTGATTTGAATGTTAGACTTAAAACAATTTTTATATAGTCATGATCTTGAGGCTTAAGATCAGCTTAATTTTTGCTATCATTATGGAGATATTATGTGCTGACTGTACAATATTTAAAAATTCTATAATATATATACAACTTTCAAGAAGACAATCAGTTTATTAGAACCCTGGCTTTGTTATGTCTACCAGATAATGTGGAATATGTTTGAAAAATGCGGCATATTCACATTAAATCATATGAATAACTAATAATAGGAAAAAAGTGTATTACTTAAATTTAAATAATTTGTCTCTTCGTTAATAATTTTTTCTCATTTTTTTCCTTTCAACTTAATCAAAATTTTTGCTATTTTAATCTCAACAATTTCTTTTTTTTTTTGTATTTTTCGACATTAATATACTTTCACAAAAATTTTAAAAAATACTCTAAATATTTAAAGAACTACCAAAACTAAATATATAGAGTAACTTTAAGTCGTTAGAATCTTATATATTTCTACAAATATTTAATATGCAAACTGCGTTATAGTTGAGCTTATAATAATTATAGGCCATTATTATCAGTCTTTTCTATAATTTGTTGTTGAATTGCTGAGCAATTTGCATGGGGTGTTTAAAAAAAAACATTGAATCTTGACTTTTCAAATAAAAATATAAATGCCAAAGTGTCTGTCTGCCAATTTGACTGATAAGATCAGCATACTATATATATAGTACAGCATTTATATTCAGTTTCATAAATATTAATTTTGCTTATCTGTTCGGAACCCCTGGGGCCAATTAAATGACGTCCATAGTCTTAGTCTCTAAGCTGATCTATTAATTAAATTTTCGTCTCTGATAAGAAATATGATCTTAGCTTAACTAATTAGGAATGAAAGAGGAATTAGCAACAAAATTCAGAGATATTCTTCAAGTATTTCCTCAATTCGCACACAGAGTGCTATCTAAAGTATATAAATTATTGAACAGCATTTATATTTGATTAGATTAACCAACTAACTAACTAAAGTGCTTCAACTATCGAGGGTGTGTTTGTGTGTGGCATAAAAATAGCGTCGTGTTTCATGTACCCGACGCACTTTGAACCCTCGCACCACAAATACATAATGAGCTAACTAGGTAAATATATTTATTTTCCGATTTTTTGATGAGTAATTTCATTATTAGGCTATGCCCATGACGTATGCCTCCAATGACAGTGGCGCCACCACATATCAATATTACAATAAACTGATTGTCAACTTGATTACCCTATAATATTGGGTCTTTTTTGCGGGATAAATTATTTTTTTCTGTACTAAACATGTTAGAAAATATTTTTTTTTTTATTTCTTTTATAAAGTTTTATTTTTGGGCAATTATATAATTATATTTTTAATTTTTTATAAATAGATTAAAAGTTGCCTAAATTACTAAATCATTAAAAATATTTTTTTATATTTAAATATCTTTGAAAGATAGAAACTTTAACAAAACAGTAAAACTTGCTTATCTGCTAGAAAATATATCAAATCCCAAATATTTTCAAAGTTGAAACATTTTTGAACAAAATAATAATTATATTATTTATTTATTTACATGATTAATTATTATAAAAAATATTAATATAATAACTAAAAAAAAGGGGAGATAGTGCTAGCATCTACGGCCATCGACTCAAAAAAAAGAATAATTACAATTTATTTTTTTCCAGTTTTTTATTAGTCTAAAAACACTTTTTTTGTATGTTTTTTTAAAAATATTTTTTTTTTACTTTTATTTTATAAATCATAAATAGCACTTATTTTCCAATTTTTATTTTAAAAATAAAAAATAATTATTTTTTTTACTTTTATATTATAAATAAAATAAGAGATATTTTCCAATTATTCTCAAATATTTTAAACTTGGAGAATTTTTGAAACTATAGAAAAATATATAAAAATCAAAACCCCAACAGAATAATTACAAATTTTTTTAATTTTTTTTTATTAATTAAAAAATAGTAATTTTTTTGCATTTTTATTATCAATAATTTTTATTTTTATTTTATAAAACCGTAATAAGATTTATTTTCCAATTTTTTTTTTAAAAATAAAAAATAATTATTTTGTTTCACTTTTATATATATGATACCAAAAAAAAGTGATATTTTTCAATTATTCTGAATAGAAAAAAATTTCTAAAATATTATATTATATTATATTATAATTATTATATTATATTCTATATATTATAAAAGATTTTCAAAACTCTTACAGTTAGAGAATTAAGAAAATAATTTTCTTTGGATATTAGTGTGTTAGTATAGAAATGTATATTTAAAAAACCATCTAGGATGCAGTTATATTTTCGATTTGTATAAAAAACAATTTTTTAACTAAACATATGATTATTTTTTCTAAGCTTCAAAATCTTTTGAGCTGAGTTGTGGCTTCCGAGAATTGCAAAACGTTTTATATTTGGAAATTATTCGAAAATTAAAGCAATAAAATTAATATTTCTTAGAAACTAGGCTGATAATATTAATGGCAGCATTTTTATTATATAGAGAAAAATTTTAATAAATTAATATAATATAATATATTACATTTTAATTCCATAAGTACTTTTTGGAATTATGTAAAAATAATAATTTTTTAGTTTTCTAATGTCTTCAACTATATTTCTAAGTAATATATGCCCTACTTAAGAAATTTCTATATAATACAATTACTTAGCTGACGAATTCTTCAATTTTTCGTAGAGCTTATCATGTCTCTCTTCAAAAGACAAGCCCCAATACTGATAGAAACTTGAAATCAATAATTTGAGTAGGCATAATATCATGTTATATGACACGTTCGTGCTATCAGCATTTGTTCAAGCATAGACGTAGTTCAAGCTTAGTTTTTCTAAAGGGGTTTTTGAGGGGGTTTCTAACACTGCTATGAGTAAACACATTTTTTTTTACATTTTTCTTGGCCTTCTTCCATGAAGTCATAAATGTTTGCCATTTATTGCCCACTCTACACACTTCGCCCTTCCTTCTCCCCAGTTTTTTAATGTTCACATCGCGTGTGGTTTTTTTTTTTTATTGTTTAAAGAAATTGTTGTAAAATTGTTGAGGTTTATGATCGGTTACGTGTTTTGCAAATAATTTTCAAAGCTATGCGCTTATTGCATATGAGAAAACGCTGAACCTGAACCTATTGGCATTATATTTGTTGTTACCTGAGGCATGCACAGTGAAATGAAAGCTATTTGTAAATAAAATCTGAACTGAATATTAAATTTCAGTATTATTGTTGGCACTAAATTGATTTAAATGTAAATTTTTGCTTTGGTCTCGAACTTTTATCATTAAGTTGATTTTAATTTTATATGCTCTATTTTTTTCTAAAAAATTTTTTTTGTAAAGTATGTTTATTCTAATTCAGAATGAAGTATTCTCCGTTAGTAGGTTTCTTTGTACATTTTAATAATTGATTGCTTTTTGTTTTTTTAATAAGTAAGCCAGGGCGCACCAAAAAAAATTAAAATATAAATTTTTTTAATTTTCACCAAAAAATTTTTCTTGGGCAACATATTTCATAAAAACTATTTTTGGTTTTTTTTTAATATCATAAACAAATTAACCAATGCCTAGATTTATTAAGCTCTTGAAAAAGTAATTTAATTTACATATATTAAAATCGGCAGACTATATATTATAGCTGCTATAGAAACAGTCGTTTAGTTGTAGAGTTTTTATACGGAAAAACTATTTTCTTTTGCAGTTGTAAAGTAATTTAATTCATATTAAAATCGTCAGACTATATCTTATAGCTGCTAAAGTAAAAGTCTTTTAGTAATAGACTTTTTGTAGGGAAAAAATATTTTTTACAATTGCCTTTTAATATTTTTTAATGTTTATTAATATTTATATTATATTTTTTTATTAAATGATCAATCACTTCAATGTTATTATAATATTTATTTTTATTTAAATTTTCGTTACATTTAACTAATTTATTTATAATTAACATTTAATTCAATTTATAGTTTTCATCAAAACAATTTAAAAAATATCTTAGCAAAAGTTTTTCTTTTTGAATCGCCGCAAATTTGTATGGAAATACTTGTTACAAAGATATTCCTTAAAAAATATGTATAAATTTTAGTCAGCTTTTATTTATAAATAGAAAATTCCTATATAAAAATGTTGTTTATTTCAAGATTTAACTGTATTTGAACAAAATTTCACTTTCAACTGACAACTTGACATCTCACTCGACAGCTGATTGACCCAAGCAGTTCGCACCACTGTGCAACAACAACTTGCCACATAGTTTTTCAGTTTTGTATACAAAAAGTCAGTTTGTTTTAAAGATTTGAAATGTTTTTTTTTTTTTTGTAGCATTTAATTACACTCGACATTGTCGGTTTGTCTAAGCGAAATGTTTATATATTTAGTTGATTTGTTTTTTTTATTGTTGTTGTCGCTTAGTTAAGTTGTCTTGCTAAGTGGCGACTAAGAAAAATCGCTTGCAGCAATTAAAACCACATTTTTTTTCTCGCTCTCTAGCCATAAATCTTTGTGAAAATTACAATTTATTACCATTTGCAATTAACAGAGAGAGAGAAACAATAATGTCGCATTTTATGTGTTTTATAAAAATTTTCTTATTTGCATTTAAAACCAGATCATTTAACTATTCACATCTGTCATGTTACTTCAATTACAATTTATTTTCTTTTTGCAATTATAATTATATTCTTTTTTTGTTTAGTTATTACTATAATTTCATTTTTTCATCTCTCTTGAGTTACATATTTTATTTACTTTTCATATTTTTTTTATTATTTTGCTTAGTTAAGCTCGTTTTCCAAAAGCCGCGACTCGTTTTACATTTAAAAATACATATTTTTTTGCAATCATTCGTAATAATATTTTATATATTTTTTTTTAGCTGGGTCATTGTGTATCTAAACTTTGGTTTTATGACTAAGTGCCCAAGGGAAGCTAAAAAAAATATATAGAGCAGTCTGCGGGGAATTACTTAGTTGCCAAAATTTCTATATAAACTGTTTGTATTGGGTTTTATATATACTTTTTGTAATAGTCTTTTTTTTTTATTTAAAATATTCTTTCCCGATTTTATTTTATTTTTCTTAGAATTTTATAAAGATTTGTTACACTGTAATCTCTTCCTTAATCCTTGAAAGTATTTTTTATTAATATTTTTATCTACAAAAATTACTTTATGCCAAAAAGAAAATAAAACGGATACAACATTTTTAATTTGAGTAAAAACAATTTTTATTTAACTTTATTGTAAGACACAAATATTTGAAAAAATGTTAATTTTGTCGCTTGTAATTCTCAAACGGTTTTAACAGTCCAGCATAAAAGGCTTGTGATTTTTTTAAGTATGAGGTACAAACACATAGTGTCTAATTCCCCACTTTACCCTCTCGCCAATTATTTTTTTAACTAAATTAATTCAACTTTCGATTTCAAATAATCCCGTTTCGGCTAAAATTCAACATTTTTCCGACTAGAGACAAGCTAAAATTCGAAACTTGGGAATTAAAATGAAATAATAAATATAAGAAATATTTACTTTAATTGAAGGAACACTGAAATTAGCTATTTTTTTGAATATTAACAACTAATACGATTCTAATAATTTGATTATGTGAATTACATTTTTTTTTAAGAACTTAAGAATTTCTATTCAAATTATAAAATTTCTGTCTCATACCACAAATTTCAAAATAATTTCACATAAGCATTAAAACTATCAACATTTACACAAATGTTGATAAAAAAAAAAAAAATAGATATGCTTAGATATGCAATACCCTGTAGAGCACACGTGCAGGAAGTGCTTGCTACTTGCGATAAAGAAATGTTAATTTAATTTTCTATAGAAATGCTGACGAATTGCTTTTTATGTTAGCTGAAAATTTTTAATCACAAACAAAAATTTGGTGGCCTTCTGCTTGGTTTTTGTGGTAAACATATTTCATAAGAAAAAAAGTCAGAAAAACCAGAAAACATTCATTTTGTGGCCCCATTTAAATCATTTGTTTATTTAGTTTAGGATTGCAATACCAAAAATTAAACTAAACAGAAATTGTTTAAATATTACAAAAAGAAACCAAAACTGAATTTTCTTTATTCTTTTTTTTTAGGTAGCCTGCACAAACTGGAAACGTGTTTTAATGCTGCTGACGGGCAAATGGCAAAATGGCACAGATCCCTTGCAGATTCCGGGCTCATTGGCACATTCCGTGGGCATGTTTAGCAAATTCTATGATCTGAATGAAACTGAACGTGCTCAGGTATTGGGCGAAGATTATACACGGTTTATTCTGGTGCGGCATCCCTTTGAGCGTTTACTTTCCGCATATCGCAACAAATTGGAGGATGATTCGCCCAGTGCACGTTATTTTCAATCTCGTGTGGGTCGTCAGATTGTACGGGAATTGCGTCCTGGTGCTAGCAATGAATCGCTGGATCAGGGCAACGATGTTCAATTCTATGAGTTTGTGCAATATCTTTTAACGCCGGAGCTAAGTCGCAGCAATCAAACGGATTACAATGAACACTGGGAGGTAATTGCAAAGCTTTGTAATCCCTGTGTCATGAAGTATAATGTTGTGGGTGAGTTGTAAATTAAATAAATAATAAATTGATTTAACAATTTCTAATATATATTTTCTTCTTGTAGGTAAATATGGCACTTTATTGGATGATTCCGCTTTGGCTTTATATTTGGCGGGTGCCAAGAATTTGACATTTCCCACGGGTCACAGACCATCCAGCACACGTGCAAATTTACGCAAATATTTTGATCCTTTGCCCATTGGGGCCATACGGCGTCTATATGAGATCTATGAGGAGGATTTTCGTTTATTTGATTATGGCATGGAGGATGTTTTGGGCTTTGAATTTGGTTAATAATAGTAATATATATATATTTAGATAGAAATCTTTTCCATGACACTGTGTGCACTGTGAACATGACGCTTTCCAGGAGAAAACTTTGTGATTTTAGCCTAGAATGTTATTAGTTTTTAATTATTATTAAATATTTAATTTAGCGACGGGCGAATAATAGTTTTTATATTTGTATGCATCAAAATTTACAACTTTAGTTAAAGAAACTTACATTTATTTTCATATAACTAAAAATTCATACTTTTTCACTTTTACTCGAACATTTTGTAGAAAATAATTTAAACATCATTTCAAGAATATTCCAAATATATAATAATAATTAGTGTTTAACCATAAATTATAAATACTTTATATTTTGTATATACACAAAATCTCAAGCAGAATATATTAAAAGAGCTTAAATATTTAATGTAAAAGACTTTTTATTTTTATGTTGTTTTTATATATATTTAAACTGATCTTAAAGATTTTGTTGAATCCACAAAAAGCAATAATCTTAATAATTGCAGAAAACACATATTTATTAAAAAATGTTTATATTTGTCGATTAATTTTTATAATTTATAAAACTAGAAATCTAAAAAGTCACATAAAAAAAGTGTTAAAGAAATAATTGCTGAAAAAAAGGAATTTATTGAAAACAATGTATTTAAAGAATTTATTGGAAAAAAGCAAAGCAAATAATAATATTTTAATATTATCTTTAAATATTTTGACATTTCCCAAGCCTAAGTTTTTTTGAATGTCAAAATTTTACACAATCAGAAACGGCAAAAGCAAAAATTTAAGAATACTTGCAATCAGTGATGGATTTTAAATATTATTTTTATTTTGTCAGCAATTGCTTTAACAAATAAATATATGATGGATAAACTCTTTTCAAATTGAAATAAATAATGCATTTTGAGAACAATAACATTGTTATTTAATAAAATATTGTTAACATACCTGCTTCCTTTATGATTGTTTTATAAAATAATCGAGTTACTATAGTTACCATAAGGCAATATTTTATTTACTTATATTAGAGTTTTGGATTAAATATTTAGTTATTCATAAATTCTTAACAATTCAGATATTTCTCAATTCAAGCCTTGGGTATTTTGTAGTCTAGAACTTTCAAAATTGCAATAATAATCTTTATTGTTTTGATGCACATTTAAAAATATATACATAATTTTATATATGCTATATAAACATTTACTTGGCATTTGTGAACCCATCTTATCAACAAGGGAACACAAATGCCAAGTAAATGTTTATATAGCATATATAAAATTATGTATATATTTTTAAAATATTTAATAATAATTAAAAACTAATAACATTCTAGGCTAAAATCACAAAGTTTTCTCCTGGAAAGCGTCATGTTCACAGTGCACACAGTGTCATGGAAAAGATTTCTATCTAAATATATATATATTACTATTATTAACCAAATTCAAAGCCCAAAACATCCTCCATGCCATAATCAAATAAACGAAAATCCTCCTCATAGATCTCATATAGACGCCGTATGGCCCCAATGGGCAAAGGATCAAAATATTTGCGTAAATTTGCACGTGTGCTGGATGGTCTGTGACCCGTGGGAAATGTCAAATTCTTGGCACCCGCCAAATATAAAGCCAAAGCGGAATCATCCAATAAAGTGCCATATTTACCTACAAGAAGAAAATATATATTAGAAATTGTTAAATCAATTTATTATTTATTTAATTTACAACTCACCCACAACATTATACTTCATGACACAGGGATTACAAAGCTTTGCAATTACCTCCCAGTGTTCATTGTAATCCGTTTGATTGCTGCGACTTAGCTCCGGCGTTAAAAGATATTGCACAAACTCATAGAATTGAACATCGTTGCCCTGATCCAGCGATTCATTGCTAGCACCAGGACGCAATTCCCGTACAATCTGACGACCCACACGAGATTGAAAATAACGTGCACTGGGCGAATCATCCTCCAATTTGTTGCGATATGCGGAAAGTAAACGCTCAAAGGGATGCCGCACCAGAATAAACCGTGTATAATCTTCGCCCAATACCTGAGCACGTTCAGTTTCATTCAGATCATAGAATTTGCTAAACATGCCCACGGAATGTGCCAATGAGCCCGGAATCTGCAAGGGATCTGTGCCATTTTGCCATTTGCCCGTCAGCAGCATTAAAACACGTTTCCAGTTTGTGCAGGCTACCTAAAAAAAAAGAATAAAGAAAATTCAGTTTTGGTTTCTTTTTGTAATATTTAAACAATTTCTGTTTAGTTTAATTTTTGGTATTGCAATCCTAAACTAAATAAACAAATGATTTAAATGGGGCCACAAAATGAATGTTTTCTGGTTTTTCTGACTTTTTTTCTTATGAAATATGTTTACCACAAAAACCAAGCAGAAGGCCACCAAATTTTTGTTTGTGATTAAAAATTTTCAGCTAACATAAAAAGCAATTCGTCAGCATTTCTATAGAAAATTAAATTAACATTTCTTTATCGCAAGTAGCAAGCACTTCCTGCACGTGTGCTCTACAGGGTATTGCATATCTAAGCATATCTATTTTTTTTTTTTTTATCAACATTTGTGTAAATGTTGATAGTTTTAATGCTTATGTGAAATTATTTTGAAATTTGTGGTATGAGACAGAAATTTTATAATTTGAATAGAAATTCTTAAGTTCTTAAAAAAAAATGTAATTCACATAATCAAATTATTAGAATCGTATTAGTTGTTAATATTCAAAAAAATAGCTAATTTCAGTGTTCCTTCAATTAAAGTAAATATTTCTTATATTTATTATTTCATTTTAATTCCCAAGTTTCGAATTTTAGCTTGTCTCTAGTCGGAAAAATGTTGAATTTTAGCCGAAACGGGATTATTTGAAATCGAAAGTTGAATTAATTTAGTTAAAAAAATAATTGGCGAGAGGGTAAAGTGGGGAATTAGACACTATGTGTTTGTACCTCATACTTAAAAAAATCACAAGCCTTTTATGCTGGACTGTTAAAACCGTTTGAGAATTACAAGCGACAAAATTAACATTTTTTCAAATATTTGTGTCTTACAATAAAGTTAAATAAAAATTGTTTTTACTCAAATTAAAAATGTTGTATCCGTTTTATTTTCTTTTTGGCATAAAGTAATTTTTGTAGATAAAAATATTAATAAAAAATACTTTCAAGGATTAAGGAAGAGATTACAGTGTAACAAATCTTTATAAAATTCTAAGAAAAATAAAATAAAATCGGGAAAGAATATTTTAAATAAAAAAAAAAGACTATTACAAAAAGTATATATAAAACCCAATACAAACAGTTTATATAGAAATTTTGGCAACTAAGTAATTCCCCGCAGACTGCTCTATATATTTTTTTTAGCTTCCCTTGGGCACTTAGTCATAAAACCAAAGTTTAGATACACAATGACCCAGCTAAAAAAAAATATATAAAATATTATTACGAATGATTGCAAAAAAATATGTATTTTTAAATGTAAA